>CABHPP010142787.1:0-18911 GCA_902168425.1 Peromyscus attwateri
AGACAGATTCTAGGTGTGGCCAGTCTGAGAAGCCCACCAAAATGAAGTCCTCTTCTGAACTGGTGTTCAAACTTTCCATAGTCTCTCACCTGCACAAATAGAAGACAACTCAATGATTCTTATGAAGTACATAAATTACTATTACTTAGATGCCTCAAAAACTGCAGGTTTTATGGATGTTAATATCCTTTACTTTCTGTTAGATCTTCCTTCTCTATAAATATGCTTATTAATTCTTAGAGCATTTCATACATGCATATAAAATATTTTGATCATATTTATTTCCACTCCTACCCGTAGCTCCTCTTAGATCTACCCTTTCCTCCACCCTTTCCTAATTTCATATCTCTTTAAAAGAAACTAGAAAATATCATCCTGAGTGAGGTAACCCAAACCCAGAAGAACAAACATGGTATGTACTCACTCAGAAGTGGATTCTAGATATAAAGCAAAGAACAATCAGACTGCAACCCACAGAACCAGGGAGGCTGTATAGCAGGGGGGACCCAAGGATGACTGTGGCTTATAATAAGTTTTGGTTTTACTCAGTTACTGGGCAAGCCTCAATCAAACATTTCACTATTAGGATAAGAATTTATACTGTATCAAGCTGATAATAGAAAAATAAATAAATTTAAAAAATGGGGGAAAAAAGAAAAAAAAAGAAATAACCCATTGTGTTGAATTTGTGATGCCCATATGTACATGGCTGTGGGGCTAACTACTGGAGCATGATTGACCTAGAGGCCATACATCCTCCCCCTTTTTTTTTGTTTTTTTCAAGAGAAGGTTTATCTATGTAGCCCTGGCTGTCCTGGAACTTACCTTGTAGATCAGGCTGTACTGGAACTCAGAGTTCTGCCTGTCTCTGCCTCCTGAGTGCTGGGATTAAAGACATGCACCACCATGGCCTGGCATGAGGCCACACCCTTAGTGAAAACTGAGTTTCCCTCCCCAGTAGTCATCAGTTGTTAGTTGCTCCTTTTTCAGCAAGGGGTAGTGCTGTGAACTCTTTTCACCTCCATGCTGGGATATTGCCAACCTTGATCCTGTATAGCTCTTGTGCAGGCTACCAAGTCTTTCTTAACTCAGCTGTTCTTTAACATGCAGATAACTGGATTAATAGAGTTGTGGCCCCTTTCTTGAACCCCATTCCTGCTGCCTGTTTGTCCTATGGCTTTAGACTGGCCACTCAGTCCTCTAGAAATGGCGTTTCCTTCTTTGCATGTAGAGATGATGTAGTGCCGTCCTCATGGCATTAATATTGGGTTCTAAAAGCAGTAATGTGGGACCTATTTCCAAAATCTAATGTGGAAGATGAAGCATTAATATTTGGTGTTCTCGGGGCAACCACAGGATGTCCAAGAAGAGTCTCAGTGAGGGCCCAGCATCAGTGGTATAGTAGGAACCAGAGGCTGCGAATCAGACCAACGACTCTTTGCAACAAACACTTGCAAGTAAAGATAAATGGACAAAGGGGTTCATGGTGTGACTCACTGTGTCACACTGCAGCTTCCGTGATGAGATTATTAATATTTTCCCTTTCCCCCTTTTTTCCTTTTTTTTTCTCTTAAATTTCTTTTTTTGGGAGGTGTGGGTGGGTTGCAGGAGCAGAGGGTGGATGCGAAGGGACAGGGAAATAAATGGGATCAAGATGCATGGTATGAAAGACACATTGAATAAATGAAAAGAAAGTAAAAAAACATTTAGTGTTCTATTTTCCAATTTTTCTTAGTCTCTGAGATAGACTCAGTAGTTTGAGACAGAGGATGAACCAGACCAAATTCATGAAAGTCCGACCATTTGGTTCTCTCTTGCTATATCAGACAATATTTTGAAATTATCATAACAAATATGTGTTCTGTAACTATAGCTTGATAAACAATAATGATGCAAGGAGGGTAATTTGTTAGTATAAGATACTTACATTACCCCTGCAGTAGAATATGGCTTTGTGAAAGTAGGGGTTAATTGTAAATGTTTATTGTCAACTCTAAGGCAAAGTCTTAAAATGGTATTTTAAAAACTAGCAAAATTAAAAAATTCATATACAAAGCAACAAGAGAGAACTGAGAGCTACAATAATCATAGATAAATAATGAAAGTCAGGTAGACATAACAAGTTATTCTTCTCACTGTCCCGAGTGCTTAGGAGGTAGAGGTTGGTGGACCAGGAATTCAAGATTATCTTTGGCTGCATGGTGAATGCAAGGCCGCCCAGAGCTCTATAAGACTATTGGCTTGCTTTCTGTTGCCGTGATAAAACACTGACCAGAAACAACGTGGGGAGGAAAGGGTTAAGCTCATTTTACGGTTTCTATTCATTATTAAGGGAAGCTAGAGTAGGATCTCAAACCAGGTGCTTGAAGCAAACTGCAGAGGAACACTTTGGGAGTTATCATCTTGCTCCCTCTAGTTTTTCTCAGCTACTTTTCTCGTACAGCTAAGGCCCATCTGCCTAGGGATGGTGCTGCCCACAGTGGGCTGTGTTCTCGCATGCCAAACATTAATCAAGACAATCCTTGAAGACATGACCACAAGCCAATCTGATCTGGGAACTCCTCCAATTGAAACTCCCTCAAATGAATCTGGGCTGTGCCAATTTGATAGCCGAATCTAACTAGGAAAAAGACTCTGCCTCAAAACACAGTAAAAAAGTATGCCCAAGCCACCCACCCACCATACTAAGCCAAGCATGGATGAAGAGATTTCTATCTATGCTTAGTGTGAATAGGTTTTGCCACTCTGACCCATGCTGCTTTGGGATAAATTTACTGAACTGGAAGATGAGCACAGACACACCAGAGCTGAATCGACGATTTCAACAAGATGTTTTAATTCTTCCCTCATGAAAAAGACAAACTGTCAACTATAAGATAAATTATATATATACATTATATATATCTCAAATCAGATTATCAAAGCTTCTTTTTTAATGCCCTCTCATAGGAAAGTGCCAGATCTTGTGCATTCGCAGGTAGATGCTCACAGATCAGTTCAGTTGTTGCTCATCCATCACCTGTTTTGAAAGTTTGCTTCTGTGTTAGGTATTTAGGTGCAAAACAAATAGGTAAGTATTTGATAAAATTCTTCTTCCTTTCCTTCTTTTTTCTTTTTCTTTTCTTTTCTTTTTTTTTTTTTTTTGAGACAGTGTTTTATTATGTAGCCCTGGTTGGCCTAGAACTCTCTAGACCAGGCTGGCTTTAAACTCACAAAGAGCCACCTGCCTCTGCCTCCTCCATGCTGGTATTAAAGGCGTCTACTACCACACCCAGAATTTGATAAGTTTTTGATTGGAGTTAAAGGTTTTTGACACAGCCTTGTATAGTGGCACAGCTCTGTAATCGCAGCATTCTGAAGGCTGAGGCAGGAAGATCACGGTGTTGAGGTCAGCCTGGGCAACATAGTGAGACTCTGTTCCCCTAAATGTATCAACAAGAACAAGAAAACAATACCAAATAAAAAGCACCAATGTTGTTAAATGAATGAATGGATGCATTTCATATTTTAGTAAACAACACGGTACATATAAATATCTCAGGAATATAGGAGTATTCTCAGGGGAGAACTAACAAGTCTATAATATATCTCAGTTGGTAGCACAACAATTTAGCCATCCATGCTCTTTAGTTTCATTAATAACTTTTAAAATCACATATAGAAATGCTATAAATACTGTAGAAAATATTAGACTTCTCATTATGTGACATATGTATGTTAGAATCATAATCCAAAATAATTTGACCTTGATAAAACTAGATTCCAATAGTCATCAAAATAGGTAATAGAAGACAAAATAGAATCAGAGAAAACTGAATTTTGATTCAAAACCTCAGTTGGACAAATCTAGAGTGGAGTGGAGAAGAAGCTCGCAACCCTGAGAGCCATTTACTAAGAAGTTAGAAGACATAGATGTGAAGATGAAGTGACCTGAGACTCAGTGTATGTCAACAGTGCCTTCCCAAGTGAATACAGCTAAGTTCAAGGTTAAACAGGGCAACACTCCTAAGAGAGGACCTGGCCTCTCCAGTTTATAATGAGACCTGACAATCATTCCCTGTAAGAGCGTGCTTGTCAGGTGTTGTGTGTTGTGTGGGCAGTCAAAGGAGGAGAGTCACCCCAGAATGTAATTTTAGACTCTCTGGCAGCAGGGAGGAACAGTTTCTATGAACTGAACCTCAAATCTCCATTCAGAAGCATATTGAGTGTACACAAAGGTTGTGTTTGGGGTACAACAAGTTCCTCACACCAAAGCCCTTTGATCTGTTCTCTGTGTTCTCTGAAGGAAATCATCACAGCACACAACCTTAGTCCTTACTGTGTAATATTTGTAGACCAATAATTCAAGATGCTCCAAGTGTGCCTGGATAGATAGGCTTGTGACTAAAGTCAGCAACGGATGGAAAACTCCTTCAGAAAAACAACTCTGTAAATCATAGAAAACAATCACTGTTCTCTACATGATTTCTTCAAGGTCTCGGTACCTTCAACAAACACTAAAACATTCAACTGTTACCCTAAACACAGTGAGAAACAACTGTTACATTCTTATGTTTACCTAGATACAATGACTCTACCAGATTCCCACTACATTTGTTTAATGAGTCCCTTGCCTTATTTCTTTACCCATAGACATTCCTCTGTATCTCTAGCCCCTATTTCCTTCTTTATGGGGAATCTTCCTATTTCTTTGCTCCGGCATGTTCCATGCACCCATTTCTGGAAAAACACAACCCCGTGACTAACATCAGATGTCTATGGTGGGTGCCCTGTCTTGCACAGAATTAGCTTTACTCTCTGCCTAGAATAATAGCTGGCACAGAAGAGCGCTGAAGGATTAACTCACTGAGCCTGCAGCAGCATCCTACAGCACTGTTGGACAGGTCCTTAGAGAGGCATGAAGCCTTGAAGTCGGTTCAGTCTTGTTTAGTGGGGCAAAGACATTGTCCTGCTTCCTGGGGGGGGGGTGTTAGTCTTTTATTCAGGAATATGGTGTGCAAAGACACAGCCCCAGACTATGCAACCTCAAGGTCAAGGTGTTTTCTTTCTCTGTCCCATCAAGTGGCTCATTTTCTTGCCTAAATGAGACTTCGTCTTCTGTGTACCCCTTTATGAATCTGTGGCTTGGAGGGATGTGTTCTGTCTTCTAGTTGTCAAAGCTCTGTGGAGATTGTAGCAGAACCCCAACATCAATGCTTACCTGGAACACTGAGACCAGAGTCTCCCTGTGTTTGACACTGCTCATCTTGCAATTCTTTTTTTTTTTTTTTTCCCCCCAGACAGAATTTCTCTGTGTAACAATCCTGGCTGTCCTGGAAATCACTCTATAGACCAGGCTGGCCTCAAACTCACAGAGATCCACTTGCCTTTGCCTCCCAAGTGCTGGAATTAAAGGCATGTGCCACCACAGCCTGGCTCATCTTGCAATTCTTACACTTCTCTTGGATCTGTTACTTAGGAACCAGTTTCTCCGGCTAGTACGTCTTGCTAATTCTTGCCTTATAGTTAGTATAGATTCTTTTCTTCCCTCTTCCTTGTGGTCAATACTAGGGCTTGACTCATGCCCATATTTGTTAATCATGAAAAGAAAATTTCCCTGGGGATTATTTTTATTGTTTAAGAACAATTGCATCTCACTTTTTTCATGGATCATAACCAGGCCTTTGGTATGTCCCACACATTATTTCTATTCCTTCATCTCAGGACCCAGGTAAGCTTTGACCCCCATCACACCGCTTCTGGAGTTGGTCAGCATGGAGTCCTTGTGGGAGCCCAGTGTATGTGGCTGAAAGCTGTGTGTAGGCCTCATTAGGGTGTACATAGACCAACTCCTTCCAAACGATCGACTTGCAAACACTGAGGAAAATACTTATGGTGTGCACATTCTCTGGGTCCTTTCCTGTTGACAAAACTGTCTCACCGTGTATCCCCTGGCTGTCCTGGAACTTGCCGTGTAGACCAAGCTTGTCTCAAACTTGGAGATCTGCCTGCCTCTGGCTTTCCAGTGCTGGGATTAAAGGTGTGTGCCACCACACCTGGCCCTGTCAGTGAAACTTTTTATCTCAGGAAAAGCATGAAACAGGCTGCAGTGGCATCCTGGCTCCTAACGACACACACTTTATTTCCAGCCATCACCATACATGGACAAATTTAGAAAATTATAAAAACTAGAGAGACCCCAAGAGTCTGCATAGGTAAAAAAGAATACAGACTAATAACAAGTTCCTGGCTATACACTTGGATCACACCATTGACTGTGTGTATAGATTCAGAGGACAATAGAATTGATCGGTCATCTGTAAACTTCCTAATGAGGCTTTAGACTGGAAAAGAGAATCTATATAGATGAATGTGGGCTAGTCTCTGTGTTCAGAGACCTGCCCTAGGATAGAGGTGAGGACCTTGCTTTGCTCTTCTAAAGCCAACACTCAGACCTGGTGGCGGATTTACAGGAAGGGAGACTGTGACTGTCCAAGAGGAAAACCCGGAAAAAGAAACGAAGGTTCTAAAACTAGACAGCCTGGAAAGGGAGCCCTGCTCCTGAACACTCAGATCGCCACACTCATTCTGAACGACCTGCAGAATTTGTAAAAATATTTCTGATTAGGTGAAGGCTTGTGTTAGCTGGTTTGTGACCTCTCACCCTGCCCTGATGTTAGCTGGTTTGTGACCTCTCACCTTGCCCTGATCTTTACTTTTCTAATGTTAAAAATACGCTAAATATTGAAGTCTTTTTCTTAATATCCTTGGCGCACAGATTTTTGAGATTTCCATATTTGGTTTTATTTATTATAAAGACCAGTTTTTATCTGTATTCATCTTTCTGTATGCATCTCTATGTCTTCAAATGATGTTTATAAATAATAAACTTTTGGTCAGGGAGGATATTAAGTTTATTTCTAACAGTGTGTAGAATTAAAGCCTTCAGCCCAGGCCACTGTTTTGATGATCTTGTCAGGTTATAATAGAACTACATTCAAGCCATACAATTTAAGTTTATTTTTTAACAAAGGAAAAGATCCTACTGACTCATCCCTAATCACCTTCTTTGAGTGTGTATTGCTAGGCTTGAATCTGCTTTCATTTTGTCTCATTAGGCCTTCACATGTGACTATCCTGTTGGTGTTAGGACATTAATGTCACTGTCAAAACCAACTAGGCACCAAAGCATGATCCTATCGATCCTCTCCGCCCTGCTCTCGTGCTGCAGACCCACGTGTACTCTGGTCCCCATGATAGACACTGCACACTATCACATTTTCACCCCACAAGCTTCTCAGGAAATCTGCAAGGCTCTCCAATCAAATATCCAAGAATACTCTACCCTCAATATTCAGTATACATCCCCAAACCATAGATGGTTTGCAGTCAGTTTAGTTGAGCTTCCAAGAGTGGATTGAAGAGATTGCTGTTTTACATGAACTGCACATGGAAAACGGTCTCCATCTATGACGGGTACCTCCTGTGTGTGCCCCTCCAAGTAATTCTCGGTTTGTTTCTATAACTGACTGAACTTCTGTTCTTTGGTCTTCAGTGACACCTGCAAGTTACTGTGTATATAAGAGACTGACTGCTTATGTTTTAAAACTTATTTCACTAATTTTATGCAATTGCAGAGGAAGAGATTCAGGCAAGAATTTTCTAGACCTGATACATAACAGAGCAGAGTGGTTAGGTGAGAGAGAATATAAGAGTTCATGAGAGATAAAATATTTTTCTATTCCTTTAATGTTATTTACTCCCAAACTAATGGTCCAACACAGTGGAGACTAGCGTGGATTGCTTGGTGCAATACTTCTTTTTAAAGTGTGATTGTGAGTATCTCACCCAATCCCCACTTACCTGAAGTTCAAGGATAAAACCTTTGTTTCTCTCCAGTCTACTGGCTTCAAAGGAGAGGTGAGGTCCACTAGCGACCGGTGGTACCTTGTGATGTCTGAAAGACACTCCCCTCTTTGATTCTGTGGTGGGCAGGGCTCAGGTCATGGCTCCTCTCCCTTAAAAATCATGATAGCATATATAGTGGACAGTACTGAGACTCCTAACCTAGGATGAGAGTATGCCCCTCACCCTGACCCTTTGAAACCAAGAAGTAACGTGTGTTATGAAACCTGCTCCTGAAACTAAAGCTGATACACACATCAATTCTGCCCTGAGGGAATTCAGATACCCTCCTAGGCTTTGAACCCAGGGTCTTCTGCATGTTAAAGTAAGTGCTATAGCACTGAATTGCATCTCCAGTCCTTCAGAAGCACTCTTTTAAAGCAATGAAGAATGAGTGGCTTGTGAAGGATGACCTTGGAGACCTAAGGCCCCACTGTGGCAATTACAATGGGCTTGCCTGGCTCTCCAAGATCTGCCTTGCAGCTCTCAGTACTCTCTATTCCCCTAGCTCTGTCAACCTAAGTGACCTATTGTGTATTCTCAGGACAGCTTCCAACTTGGTCATATGATTCTGCAGCCCGGGATTCCTTCTCTTGCCTACTTGGACCCTTACTAGTCTTTTGCCAAATAGACCAAATTCTATGTTGCATTTGAAGCCTGACATTTTCACCAAACTACAGCTGTTTTCCTTCACTGGAGTTTTCATATGATGCCTGGATAGTTGTTCTATTGATCCAACTGATACTTATTTTCCTTTATGTGAGTTAGGATGTGGTCATTTCCTTCCTTCCCTTCTCTTGCTTTTGAGTTTTATTCATATTGATTAACTTTTAAGATTAGAATATAAAGTAATAGGTTTCATCATTACTTCATACATCTTCATACATATGTCCGTTATACTTTGCTATTATTTTTATCCTTCTCTATTCCCTTTTCAATCCCCATTCGCCCCTAGCTGGTTCACTTTCTCCAGTCAGTCCCACTTTCTGTTTCCTGATTACATGTACCCATTTACCTCCTCCGTTAATATCCTAGTTTGCTTTCTATTTCCGTGGTAAAGGTCATGGTCAAAAGCAACTTGGGGAGGAAAGGTTTATTTGATTTTATAGCTTACAGTCCATCATTCAGAAAATTCAGGGCAGGAACTCAAGGCAGGAACCTGGAGGCAGGAACTGACGCAGAGGCCATAGAGAAATGTTGCTTACTGGCTTGCTACTCTTAGCTTGCTCAGCTTGCTTTCTTACACAACATAGGACCACCAGTCCAGGAGTGATACCACCTACAGTGGGCTTGACCCTCCCATATCAATCATTAATTAAAAAATACCCCACAGACTTGCCTACAGACAATCTAATAGAGGCATCTTCTCAAATGAGGTTCTCTCTTTGCAGATGACTCTAGTTTGTGTTAAGTCGACAGGAAAACTAATTAGCACAATTAAGATCTCCCCCTTTCCTTATGCTGTTATTTCTAGTTTTGTGAACTACACACACATGTACACACACACAAACATGTAATTTTAAATCTGGAGTCTATATATGAGGGGAAATATTGAATTTGTCTTTCTGAATCTGGCTTATTTTGTTTTGCATAATGGTTTTAAGTTGCATCTATTTCCCCCCCAAAGGATATGACTCTGATTTCCTTTATTTCTGTCAAATTATATTTGTATATACATTGTATTTCTTGATCCATTTCTTAGTTGATAGAAACATAGATTGGTTCCATGACTTAGCTGTGATGCTTAATGCTGCAATAAACATGGATGGAACAGATCTCTATGATAAATTGACTTGAAGTCTTTTGAATAAATATCAGGAGTGGTATAGTTGGGTCATATGACAGATCTATCTTTAGTTTGTTTTCAGATGGGTACAGTTTTAAGTTTTTTTTTTCATAATTTCATATGAGTACTGTAATCACCTGATTTCCCCTCTCCATCTCCTCTCTCCAGCTCCATACACATCCCTCCCACTCCTTCTTGCATTCGTGACCTTTTATTCTTTAATTATTGTCATTACATACACACATATGTATATCTACATATAAATTTATAAATAGAACCTGATGAGTTCGTTTAGTATTTCTCATATGTATATATGTTTAGAGATGGTTGCTTGGTATTAGATCACCTATCAGGACGCTTGTCCCTGGAGAACACTGGTTTTTCCACTTTCAACCTGTAGCTCTTCATGTAGGGATAGGGCCTTGTGAGAGTTCTCCCATCCACATTGGCAGGTCAATTGGTAGTGTCATTTTTCAGGTCTTGTTTAGGTGGCCATACTGTTGAGATTGCCTAGGTATACATAGGCATGTATGTCACACATAAAAGGTACAATTTTGCAGCAGATGTCTCTGTCCTTTGGCTCTGACAAGCTTTCTGCTGCTCCTTCTTAAGTGCTGTTTTTAGTTTTTGAGGATGTGTCTGTCATATTGATTTCCATTGTGGATGGATTCATTTACAGTCTCACCTTGGTTGTTATTTCTTTTCTTATTGACTGCGGTGAAATGGAATGTAGTCTTCCAATGTAGTCTTCCTTTGCATTTCTTTGGTGGATAGTGAAATTGAACAATTTCCCCCATGTTGATTGGCTATTTGTGCATCATCTTTTTTTTCTATTAAGAATTTTTTAAATTCATTTTACATACAAATCAAAGATTGTGCATCATATTTAAGAACTATTGGTTCATATCATTAGCCCATTTATTAACTGAGTGATTTGATTTCTTGCTATTTAGTTTTCTGAGTTCTTTGTATACTCTAGACATTAATAATCTGTTATGTAGATAACTTTCGTCATCTTCCATTCTTTATGCTGTCCTTGACTCAATTAATTGTTTCCTTTGCCCTGGAGAAGCTTTTTAATTCTGTGAGATTCATTTTTCAATTGTTAGTGTTACTTCCCAAGCAAGTAGAGTCTATTCAGAAGTCTGTTTCCATGCCTCTATCTTGAAATGTTTTCCCTACGTTTTCTTCTAGCCATTTTAGTATTTCAGACTTCACATTAAGGTCACTGGTGTACTTGGAGTTGATTTTTGAACAGGATGAGAGAGATGTATTTGTAGAATTTGTCAGTGAATCTTTCTAGGCTTGAACTTAAAAAAAGATTTTATTTTATTTTTAATTATGTGGTGTCTTAGTTACTGTTCTATTGCTGTGAAGAGACCCCATGACCAAGGCAACTCTTAGAAAATAAAGCATTTAATTGGGAGCTTGCTTACAATTCCAGTGGGTTAGTCTATAATCATCATGGAGACAGATAGGCGCAGTGCTGGAGCAATAGCTGAGAGTTTTACATCCTGATCCACAGGCAGGAAGACAGAAAGACACTAGACCTGGCCTAGGCTTTTGAAACCTTAAAGCCCAACCCCAGTGACACACTCCCTACAGCAAGACCACACCTCCTCATCCCTCCCAAACAGTTCCTCAACTGGGCATTAAGCATGCAAATATATGAGCTATGGGGGCCATTCTCATTCAAACCACCACATGTGTGTATCTGTGTGCTTATGTGTGGTGTGAGTCCAAGTGCCCACAGAAGCCAGATAAGGTTGTTGGCTTGAGTTTCAGGAGGTTGTGAGCCACTGGATCAGAGTGGTGGGAACTGAACTAGGATCCTCTGGAAGAATAGTATGCACTCTTACCTTTGGGCTATCTGCCAAGCTGAATGGGCCAGAAATTTTTAAGTTGGTCTAGAAGAGATAACAAATTAATATTACTTTCTTTTCTGGCAAATGGATGTTAAATTTTTTTTATTGAGTATAACATTTAAATCTTCCTAAAAATCCATGAAAATTATCTTTCCTTGAGAAATAAAAAGATAAGTTACAAATACTTTTTAATAAATTGGCCCTCATAATCTCACAGGCAGTGGCACTATTAGAAGGTGTGGCTTTGTTAGAGTGGGTGTGGTCTTGTTAGAGGTAGGTGTGTCACTGTGGGGCTGGGCTTTGAGGTTTCTTATGCTCAGATACTGCCCAGTGAGTCAGTTGACCTCCTGTTGCCTCCAAGATATAGCACTCTCAGCTCCAGCACCACATCTGCCTGCATGCCACCATGCTCCCTATCATAATGATAATGGACAGAACTTCTGAAACAAGCCACCCCAATTAAATTTTTTCTCTATAAGAGTTGCTGTAGTCATGGTGTCTCTTCACAGCAATAGAAACGCTAACTAAGACAATATACTAAAGAGGTGATGGTTACACAGTGCTCCTTATCTTTGATGTCTGTTTCCTGTGCTAAAGTCTAAACAGAATTATATTTTGTGATCATCAGAATAGAGGTATTTACTTGTTTATTTAAGTTTATTATTAGATGCTTTTGATGTATACTGGCCCAAACTACAGCACAGGTCAATAGTGCCTACTTGGGCTGACTCTAACAAAATTCAAGATTAAGGTATGAAAAACTTACAGCAGGGGATATTGTTAGAATGAAACCAGAAAACCATTTCTTTTTAGGGATTTCTGTCATCTAATGATTCCCCTGCGTAGAAGTCAAAACATCACTCAGGAAAGACCTTGTCTCATTTTCTCACCTGTGGTTTTTTTCTCTCTTCCTTCTATCTTTAAGATCACTATTTCTATCTCTCTGGGGATTTATCAATGATTTTTTTGATTATCAATGATTTTGATTATCAATGACTACCAGCGATTTATTAATCAATGTTTTTTTTTTTTTTTTTTTGGCCCATCATACAGCACTCATTCTTGTCAAGAAGTACAATTTTCTGGTCTCTGTGAGGAAAACAAGACTAATAAATTGACTTATATACGTTTATAGTTCCAGTCCCTAGAACAATGCTTGGCATGAAAAAGCTACTAAAAACATAAATCCCTGACACCTTCAGCATTGGCCTGCATAAGCTCTTGGATAGATCCTTGGAACAGCATGAAGTCTCGAGTCTTACCTCAGTGTTGGGATGTAGAGGTTATCTTGTTTTCCTGAGATGGTAATCTTTTCAAAACATGGAATATTGCGTGCAAAAAATTTCAAATACTGTGTTATCTCAAGGTCAAGGTTTTCTCTCCCCCTGCTCCACCAGAAAAACTATTTTTCTGCCTACTCGGGACTTTTATCCTGTCGGCCAGTTAATGAGCCTCTTGTTCATGAGATTTCTTCTACATTTTAATCCCTCATGGCCCTACTGAGGCCAGGCTGTAGAATCACAACTTCCATGGCTTCCTGAATCATTCAATCAAATTTCTTCAGATGGAGGCCAGAAACTCCACATTTAGTGCAGCTCACCACCTACTCATTGTACTTCCCACGAGCCTGATACTGAGGAACACTGCTTCAGCTAGAGTGCCTGCCCATCACTTATGGGTCCCCTGCCCCACTTTGTGGCCAGTCAACAGCTAGATCTTAGTCATATCCATGTTTGATAATTTGGAAAATAAAATTTCTCTAGGAAATATTTCTATTCCTTTATGTTACTGTTGTTGAAAAAACATTTTCAATTTGATCTAATGCTTTTGAGGGTCTCCATGATGGTTTAAAAAACTGCCTAAAATCTTTCTTTAATGTTTTTGGTCCAGACCAGACTTGAACTTGCAGTCCTCTTGCCTTACTCTTTACCAGTGCTGGGGCTATATTTCTGTCCCATCAAATTTACATTCTTGAACACCAGCTGCAGCTTACTCTTCCCAAAGACCCAAATTTGATCTCTTGTAGATGTCTGCTGGGGATGTCTTTCTGTATGCTGTGGATGTGTTGCTCTGATTGATGGATAAATAAAACACTGATTGGCCAGTAGCCAGGCAGGAAGTATAGTATAGGTGGGATAAAGAGAGAGGAGATTCTTTTTTTTTTCATTTTTCTTTATTAAGAAATTTTCTACTCACTCCACATACTATCCACAGATCCCCCCTCCTACCACCCCCAGCCCTCTTTCCCAAGCCACCCTGCATCCCCATATCCCCCAAATCAAGATCTTCCATGGGGAGTCAGCAGAGCCCAGCACACTGAGCCTAGGCAGATCCAAGCCCCTTCTCACTGCACCAAGGCTGTGCGAGGAGTCACACCTCAGGCACCAGATTCCAGAAGCCTGCCCATAGACCAGGGACAGATCCCAATCCCCCTGCCTGGGTGCCCTCCAAACAGTTCGAGCCAAACAACCATCTTCCATGTCCAGAGAGCCTAGTCCAGTCCCATGGGTGCTCCACAGCCACCAGTCCACAGTTCATAGGCTTCCACTAGTGTGGCTGGTCATCTCTGCACGTCCTTCCATCATGATCTCAACATCCCTCACCCGTAGAATCTCTGAGAGAGGAGAATTCTGGGAAGGGAAGGTTGAGTCAGGGGACGCTGCCAGCTGCCGCCATGAGAAGCAAGATGTAAAGTACCGGTAAGCCACAAGCCATGTGGCAATTTATACATTAATAAAACTGGGTTAATTTAAGGTATAAGAACTAGATAGCAAGAAGCCTGCCATGGCCATACAGTTTATAAGAAATATAAGTCTCTGTGTGTTTACTTGGGTCTGAGCGGCTGCAGGAGCTGGGTGGACACAGGAAAACTTCAACTACAAATGTCAGCTGTTATTCCTTGGTTTCTGTCTCATAACAAAGACAAAATTTGACCCTGGTCACAATGTCTCAGGGACTAGGCAGCATGAAGCCTTGCTGTGGGAGTCCAGTGCACATGAGTGAGATGTGGCGAGGCACAGACAAATAAACACTTCCATCCAAATGTCAGTCAAAAACACTAAGGAAAATAATCATGGCTAGAAACTTTTTGTGCTCTAGGGTACAGTGTGGACGATATCTGGTTCCCAATTGTGGTTGTGTTTGTATTTCTTTTGGACACAAACGTAGACATATCTGAAAAGGAAGGAACAATGATTAAGAAAATACGTTTGTAAGATTGGCCTGTAGACAAGCCTGTGGGGTATTTTCTCAAGCAGTGACTGATGTGGGAAGGTCCAGCCCATGGTGGGTGGTGCTACCCCTGGACAGGTGGTACTGGGGTGCATAAGAAACCAGGTTGAGTAAGCCATGGAGAGTAAGCCAGTAAGCAGCTTTCCTGTATGACCTCCGCTTCAGTTCCTGCCTCCAGGTTCCTGCTTGAGTTCCTGGCCCGACTTCCCCAGTGATGGGTTATTACCTATAAGTATGTGATGAAATAAACCCTTTCTTCCCCAACTTGCTTTTGGTCATAGTGTTTATCACAGCAAAAGAATCCCCAACCATGGTACCAAATGTTTTATTACAGTAAAAGAACAAAGTGACGACAGGGTGATGTAACTGGTTCTTGATCCTGGCCTTCAGTTGTCTCCCACACTTGAACAAAATACAGACCTGAGATTATACATTGGTCAGGAAAATGCCTAGCCTAATTCAAATTCTTGACAGTAGACTTGCTTTATAGTTTAAAACCTTGAAAAATAAATATAATCAAAGCACGATAAGATTCATAAAACATCTTGAATCAGCCTATGTGAAAAGCAAGTGTGTTTCCATCACATTTGGAGTGTAGATGAGAGCATGCTCAAACCCAGGCATGGTAGTCTAAGTCTGTGTTTAAAGGTCTGTTGCTAAAGAGAAAACTGGGACCAACTGACTAGATTTACAGGACAGTGGACTGTAGCTTAGTAGGAAAAAAATCTTGATCAGAAAACGGAGTCTGAAAGTGATTGCCTGGAAAGGATTTGAGTCTCTAGTGACTTTTAAGCTTCCTGATCATTCAGAGGTGGAAAGGGTGTTTTTCAGTGTAGTGTGAATGGTAGATGGTCTTTTGATAAAAACCCAGAGCCTGATATTAGGGTGAAAGCTGAAAGATCAAAGAAGCAGAGCAAGCCACAGCCACCACCTCTTACCTCACCAACTCCTCAGCCTGAAAAGCCTTTCTAGCCGAGAGGGTTCCTCAGCCCTATATATGTGTTTCTGAACTAGATGTTTCTGTGATGAGTTCCTTCATGTGCTCTGTTCGTTGGAGATTTATTTCCATAACTGCACATGATCCTGTTATTCATCTTCTGCCTCTGACTTTTGTCATTTGCTTCACCCTTGGGATACTATTTGAGTTTTGAAATGGATTTCAAAATTATTTGTATGTTAGCCTTCATAATTTATATCTTTAAAAACTCATTTTGCTATTTATGTGATTGTAGAAGAAGAGATGCCTAGAAAAATATTTTTGATGGCTCCATGTAGATTAGTTAGAGGGTAAGTAGATAAGAGAGCACCAAAGACTTTATGAGAGACAAGATGTTTTTGCATGAATTTAACTTCTTTGTACACTGTATGCCCAAATACAAGGGAGCTCAGCACTAATTATCTGGTAGAGTATTATTCATTTCCTAAATTTTAACAGAGTGTCAGTGACTGAAAAAAAGATGGAAAGAAAGAAGAGGACAATGGAAACAGGGAGTTCATGTTAATCTTTCAGTTTTACCCAGCGACCCCTCCTAGGTCTAGATCAGGGTGTGAATGAGTAAAGTGGGTTTCCAGCAACAACTTTGTACACATTTCTGTAGAATAAAAGGAGGCTGTGGGAATGTACGCACGTGCACACCTATGGTTATACACGTGTGTTAGTTGGTCTTTCTGCTGTTGTAATACCTGCCTGAACAACTTAAGTAGGAGGAATTTATTTGGCCCATGGATTCAGTGTTTCTATTCCAGCATGATGGATGAGAGCTGTTAAGTCATGACTGCTGGAAGCAGAGTTTCTTCTCCTTTCTCTTTTTCTTTTTCTCCCATTTCTCTTTTTCCTCTTTCTTTCTTCCTTCTTCCCTCTCCTCCTCTTTTTCCTCCTTCTGCTCCCCCCTCTTAATTAAACCTAGGGTCTTGCCCATGCTAGGCAAATGCTCTACCATTGACAGCCTTCTGAGGTTTTATTTTGAAATGAGGTCTAAGTTGCCCAAAATAGCTTTCAGGTCTCAGTATAAGCCACACAAGGCCTTGGATTACTGTCCTGTCACTTCAATTCCCAGGGGAGCTGGGTTTACAGTCTTCCTACAAGTCCCAGGTAAACTATCCACTTTTTTTTTTTTAGCACTAGCTCAATGTCTGTTGAGCTCCAAATATATTCTTACCACAAGATATCTCTCCATCCCTTTCTCTTTGGCATTTTTGTTTTAAACTCTTTTTTTTTTATATCACGTTCAGGATGTTGTGTAGTCATTTCACTTGATTTGAAACGTCCTCTCCTAGAGGGTGGTAGAAGGCTCATAAGACTTTGGAAGTAAGCAAAGCATCAAGGCCCAGAAAGTAATACAACTTGCAAGACTCAGGATGTTCCTGAAAGTTACAAGATTCACAAGGCCCCTCTCCAGGTTTGTATAAGCAGTAAAGATGGCTGCAGAGTGGGAACTCTCCAATGAGCAGCTGCCTACAAGTAGTATAAGGAGCTACAGCCTTTATAAGTCATTTCTCATGAAAGCTTGAGCATGAAAGACGATACAGTTGCCTTTGAGTCATGTGTGCTCCTGTAAATAACCCCTGACCCATACTATTGTAAGCAGCTTCAGTAAACTCACTGGCTCATTAACCTAGACTTAGATGAAATCATTTTATTGATCTGTTGTTGGTTCTCTACCTATGGTGAATATACATTCTGTTCATGTCTCTGTAGGAAAAGGCACACATCATAGGATCATATTTTGATGAATTTTCTTTCCATTTATGTGGGAGATAGATTTTAAGTGTAGTTTGATGATTTTTACTTTTAATTTTTATGTTATAATTGTATAATTTTGGGAACATTGTAATATGGACATTCAATATGACTCACCTACCCAGGGTAATTTATATTTTCATTTCCTCATTTTTTTTTGTTTCTATGTATTTGGTGTAGGGAAAAAGGGCCAAGGAAAGAACACTCTGTCCCTGACTTGATCTCTTGATCCCAGGTTCTGAGTCTTGGAAATCCCCACCCCTGTGATTCAGTGTTAATGGCCAAATAAAGTTGGCAGCCAAGCAATACTTTTCCACTAGCTCACTGTACACACTCCAAAACCCTATAAAAGGCCTTCTCCTCTGTCCAGGCTGCTCCTGTCTCTCTCCCCATTCAAAGGCAGCTGCCACTCTGTGTCACTCACCAATAAATCTTTTTTGTGAAGTTTGTTGCATGGTAGGACTTCTGTGGTATTACTCGGCCCCTGACTGACAAGTTACCTTTGTGCCAGAAAAACACTCTTATTTGGAATCTTCAAACTCTTCTCTTCTAGTAATTTTGAAATACACAATGCATTGTTTAATACATAATCACACCCCTAGGCTATAAATTATGAGAAATTATTCCTGTTTTCCTAATACATATTTCCACATTATTTGACTTTGATGCCCTCCATTCTATGTTTCCAACTATCTGCTAATGATTTTTCTGCTTGCTACTTCTTTGAGAAATATTTTATTTTATACATATGACTATTTGCATACATGTATGTATGTATGTATGTATGTATGTATGTATGTGCATCTTGTGTGTGCAGTGCCTATGGAGGCCAGAAGAAGACATCGGATCCCCTGGAACTGGAGTTTCAGATGGTTGTGAGCTGGATGTGGGTGCTGGGAACTGAACCCAGAGCATATGGACGAACAGCCAGTACTCTTAACTTCTGAGCCATCTCTCCCACTGCTTGCTTCTTCTATGAAGTGTTCGAGATTCTCTGATATACATTTTAGTGAAAAATAACAGGATTTGTTTTTGTGACTCAATAGCATTCACCAACTCCCACATTTTACAGCAGGGTACTCTTGAGGAGTGAGGGATAAGAGATATTAGATAGAAGGATAGAGGGGAGAGAAACAGAAACATAGCCTCACGAGGGCCTGGCTCCCATTATCCACCGGCTCCTCCTGTCCCTTCTAAAGGGCTATTTATAGGAATGCCAAAGGGTGGAGCAAAAGACCTCCCCCTAGCTCAGCCAAGTGTAGACCCTTCCAGTTACCTAGTAACCATGCACGTGGTCAAGCAATCTTCTAATGCAGCCCTGCTGGGTAAAGCAAGCTCAGATCTCACTAGTAAAACTTTGTGGGCCTCCACACATTGTGTATCTGTGTTACACTAAAAAAAAAAA
>CABHPP010142788.1:0-42644 GCA_902168425.1 Peromyscus attwateri
TCCATTAAGCATGTTCCCCGTCAGAGCCCTAGCAGCAAAGGAGCACCAGAGGCTCTGTTGATGTCAGCACTGGGTACTAAGCCTGGCTTTGGTAAATTCTTTTCTCATGGTAACTTAACCAGTCAACAGTTCAAGGCCATGAGAATGAACCACTCTGGGTTAAAGTCATGCAAGATGGAGGAATGCCTGCAAGCACAGATCATACTTTTATTCACAGACATGGAAGAAACCAGGGAGAGCATCCAGCTGTGTGTCCTCTAGGTTTGTTACTGTTTGCTTTCTCTATAGTTTGGATAAATTCTGCATCTTCTAACTAAAATGTAACTCACTCGGGTTCAGCTCCAGTAATCACTCATTGTACCTTAAGATATTTGGAGTCTTTCCTTTTTGCTAACTGACAACGTAGTATGGTTACAGTTACCCCAGTAAATCAACTTCCCAAACAGCATATTGTTTCATGCTTTTGTGTATGCAAAAAAACTTAAGTAGTTTCAGACCATTTATAGAAAATGTGGGAAAGAGATCCCCCACCCCCACCCCCACCCTATGCCTGAGACATCAAAATTTCCTAGTTCACAAGAGTAAGAAACATAAGGAGTCCATCCGGCATTTTTGGTGGGAGGGGTCAAGAAGCCCAGAGTGCCTCTCTTCATCACCTCCCAACTTCAAATGCCCGATTAAAGATCAGCCTCCAGGAAACACAGAAGGAGAAACAGAAATGGGATAATTTGACGCAGGCAATGCAGCAGACTTAAAAAAAAAAAAAGAATGTGGTGGTGGATGTTTTGGTGCCTTAATTGCTTTGTTTCCAAACCAGAGTTCTATTGCTTTGGGCTGTGGAATGAATGATAAGCTTGTCCTTGAGCCTGCATAACAGATCTTGATAAAATTCAGGTTGTAGGTTCTAAAACTCAATACAAAATTGCATTTTCCTGCTTATGATTTTTCTGAGCCTGGAAAGTGGTTTTTTGAACGGGGGACTCAGAGAAAAATGACAGAATATTTCTCTGGAAAATTGTCAACAGAACTGTTCCTGTGGGTGTGGGGAATAGGACTCTCCTGGGAGAGTCACCATGTCTGAGGGCACTCAGGTGGGGCACCCTGTCCAAAAGGCTCTTCACATGCTCATCCTTTTTAGTTCTTGCCTAAATATCCCTGACAGGAAAGGTGCAGAGCAGAGGAGCCATGCGGCCTCATTTTGCTCTGGAAAATTCTGTCTGGAGTTCAGAGCCAAGACCTCAAGCAGAGGTCACCAGAGGTTACCAGGAAAAGGTCTCAGGAGCTGCACAAGCTCGGCCAGCTCTAATGTCAAAGGAGGCTGAATTTTTTGGGAGAAGGATGACATTTATATTTTATAGTTATAGAAGAGGAGGCTGAACAAGTTTAAAAAACAAGATCATTTTTTTTTCTTTTTTTAATGCTTAAAGCTCAGTGCACATGATTTACATAGACATTGCTGATATCCTAGGAATGTTGAAAGGATACATGGAGGTCTGGGCTCTTACTTTTCCTCCAAAATCGGTAGGAGCATCAAGTGCCATGCCAGAAAGAGCTCTTCTTGTTTGTTTCATTGTTCCTGTGTTTGTTTATTTTAAACTTAATGAGAAATTCAGGAGACACTTTTCCTTGTCACTTAATTTTTTTTTTCACAGCCTAATGATATGTTGGCTGTTTTACTAACTTCTAAGAGAAAGAGCAAAGCAATGTATTCATTTTTACTAAAATAATAGTGATAAGAAGAATGAACAGAGAAGAACAAAAAATGTAGACTTCATTTGAGTTTAGATGGATTTAGAGTGGAATAAAAAAATATTATTTTCGTTTTCCTTCTGAATCTTTAGAATTAATCTACTTTAAAGTACAAGCTCATTTCGTATTGATTACTCCAGAAAATATGGAGATAAATACACTACACAGGAAAGTGTTTCAATGGGTCAGAATTTCTTTTCAGTGACTGAAAAAATTCAGAGATGTCTAGAAGTGATGATGATGATGATGATGATGATGACGACGACGACTATGATATTTAATGTTATTATTACCAAGGGCTCACACTGCAAATTGCAACATTTTAACAAAAACTTAATTTAATTCTTAACAATAACAACAAATTCTTTTTATTATCTTCATTTTACAGGTGAGAAGACTGAATCCAAATACAATGAAAAGTAGTGTTAAGGGATGTTATTTCAAAATTGGAAGTGGATAAATACATCACTATTTCACCATCATCCCTTATTTTCTCCTTGCCTTTTCTGGTGAGCTGATCATTTTCTATGCCCCGTTTTTTTTTTTTTTGTTTGTTTGTTTGTTTCCTGTTTTCCCAAATGCATCACCATCTTACTGGTTTTAAATTCTTTCAGGACTCCCTGCCTAAATATACAAATGGCAGAATAAATCTGGGTTTATTAATCAAAGGGATTTTATTTGCTTATATAATAACAAGCTATTATACTACCAAATGTGGATAGAAGTTAATATGTTGATACTGACCAGGCAAATAAGACAAATGAACAAGTAAATAATATACCAAGACCTGTGAGTTGTAAGCCTTCTTAATATTTCAGAATGTCTATATTTATCGAAATCCAGAGTATAAAATGTCTTCTGTAACACACAACTTCCTGTGGCTTTCCATTATTACACAGAAGGCCAGGAGTGTAGCTCATTACTAGTCATTCTATCACACGAAAGAATCAATTCCTAGAATGTCCAAGAGAAGAACGTAGTCTCAGCCACTCAAACAATCTGTAACACACCTTTCAACATTAGTTAGAAAATTACGCCGGGCGGTGGTGGCGCACGCCTTTAATCCCAGCACTCGGGAGGCAGAGCAAGGCGGATCTCTGTGAGTTCGAGGCCAGCCTGGTCTCCCAAGTGAGTTCCAGGAAAGGCGCAAAGCTACACAGAGTAACCCTGACTCGCCCCCCCCCAAAAAAAAAAAAAAAAAAAAGAACTACTCCTATATACATCACATGACATACAAGGTTTGAGGTTTCTAGAATAACATTAAAAATGTCAAATAGAGAAATGAAGAGTGATTGTTTTATTTTTCTCTTTTCTTCTAGAATTCACATCACAGCTGTTTGTTCATAATTTAAATACATCCAACTGAAAAGGTATATTTTCCTTCTGAATATAGGAACCATCAATGATAACAATGTGTTTAGTGTTTAGTAACATCAAGTCTACAGTTATCTACCTTAAAAGACAGAATTTTTCAAAGCTTTTTAGTAAATAAACTCTCTATGGCCACTATAAGTGAAGTTGAGTTATTATTGTCCCTTGTGTGTTTGAGTCTTTGGGAGAGGAAAGAGAAGATTATTTAAATGACAGTTTGAATAACTTCTTTCAAAAACCATAATTTAAAATGGCATTTATCTATTAGATTTGATTACATGTATTGCTGTACATAAAGCTTTATGGGTAAATGTGCCATTGGTGTTTTGGGGAAATTTGGCTTCCAAATTTCATTCTGTTTAAAGAGCTTTGCAAGCCCAACCCATTCATTATGCACCTCCTAGTGCTGGGCCACTCTGAGTTCATGACATTCCTGCTTTTTTTTTTTTTATATCTACTGTCCTTCCTTTATGTCCTGGAAAACAAACAATAGATTTCAATATTCATTTTCTTACAGGGAAACTGTGTACTTAATTGTTCATTTAACTGTTTCTTTATTCTTACTATAAACCATAAAATAGGGAGAAAAAGTAATATAGAAACAGAATAAAGCAGGTTCTCTCATTCCTTCCCTAAAACCTATTCTCCTAAGTTCCTCTGGAATACCAAATATGTACATTTGCTTATAAATGTTTTAGCATAAATTTTAATAAGTTGAACTGATAGGTCATAAATATACATTATTTATATTTAGTTAGTCTTAGTTAGTTTCTATTGATGAAACAAAACACCATGATTAAACAGCAAGCTGAAGAGGAGAGGGTTTATTAGGCTTACACTTCAGCTTTGCTGTTCATCACAGGAACTCAAACAAGGCAGGATCCTGGAGGCAGGAGCTGATGCAGAGGTGATGGAGGGGTGCTGCTTACTGACCTGGCTTGACTTTTTTTTAAGTTTATTGTCTGTCTATCTATCTATCTATCTATCTATCTATCTATCTATCTATCTATCTAATTTATTTTGACTTGCTCCGTGTGCTTTCTTATAGAACACAGGACAACCAGTTCAGGAATGGCACCACTGACCATGGGCTGAACCCTCCCCCATTGATGACTAATGGAGAAAATGCCTTAAAGTTGGATCTCATGGAGGCATTTCCTTATCTCAGGCTCCTTATTCTCTGAATCTTGTTTGTGTGGAGTTGACACACAAAACCAGCTAGTATACTTAGACTTCCTTATAATTCCTTAAAAACTTCAAACTGTACTTTTCATTGTTGTCTGGATTCTTTATCAACATCTCATTAGATATTTTAGTATTTATTAACTTTACAGATAAAGCATAATATAAATTTACATTTTAAAATTGTGATTGAAATTGGGAATATTTTCATGTTTGTATGCGTTCCTGTCTTTTTTCCTCACGAAACACTTGTTTGGATTATTTCTTCATTGTTCATATACTAGACTTTATGACATTGCTCATGTTTTCACCATTTTTACCATTTTTGTTTTGACTATACACATGTCTTTCACATTTTGTGTACAACTTAGAAATGTTTCATGTTTCTAATTATCAATTTATTATAGTTCCAGTATTGTGTAGTTTCCTTTATTTTTAATTTTTGCATTTGATGATTTTATATATGACTACTACATTATATCATTTTTACCAAATCAAGAGTGAAGCACCTCTGTCACATGGTGGATAACTTTTACCTCTTGGAGAATTCTTCACACTGATCTGCAAACTGGCTGCATCAGTTTGCAATCCCACCAACAATGAATGAGGGTTGCCCTTTCCCTGAAGCCTGGTCAGCTTTCGCTGTCAGTTGTTTTCGTGTTTCTAGCCATTTCTAAATGTGGCAAGATGAAATCTCAACATAGTTTTCATCTGCATCTTCATAACTGCTAAGGATGTTGAACATTTTAAAGATATTTCTTAGAAAATGAAATCATAAAACATGTGGGTAAGTGAATGGAAGTTGAAAATATTATATTGAATGAGATAACACAGAGTCAGAAAGACAAACACCACATGTTCTGATCATCCTTGGTTCCTAGTTCCAAATCTTCAGGTGTGAGCATATAACATGGAATTATTTCAAAAATTAGGAAAATCAAAATAATAAAAAAAATATGTTCGGATGGGGAGGTAGTAATAGAGAAGAGAGTAGTAGGATACAGGTGACATGAACAGAGAAATGGGAAAAACAGGGAGAAGACTTTAACCTGGGAGGCAGAAAGGGAATGAATAGAGTCAGAAAGGAGGAAGGCGGAAGGCAGAACCGTAACACTAAACATTCCCTCTCTCTCTCTCTCTCTCTCTCTCTCTCTCTCTCTCTCTCTCTCTCTTTCTCTCTCTCTCTTACTGCAGTTTGTTGATCAGATGTAAGTTTTCAGCTACTGATCCAGTGCTATGTCTGCCCGCCATAGTCCCTGCTATGATGGTCATGGACTCACCCTCTGAAACTGTGAGCCCCAATAAACTCTTTCTTCTGTAAGTTGCCTTTGTCATGATGTATCTTCATATAAACTTACCAACAACTAAAACAGAAATTGGCACTGTGGAGTGGCATATTGACATGGCAGGCCTGACCATGCTGTGTTTTGGAGGAATTTGAAAGACTTTCAGACTTTATACTAGGAAAGTAATTGAACACTGTAAATGGAAATTAATGTAACATTTTAGTAATACCTTTGAAGGGTAGTAATTCTGAGATCAAGAGGATTCAAACAGGAGGAATGTTAGCAACTGGGCTAGAGATCACTCTTGTTATAATTTGGCAAGAAATGTGGCTGCTTTTTTGTCCTTGTCTTAAGAATATGATGGAGGCTAAATTCAAGAGTTTTGGACTGATCTCTTTGGCAGAAGAGATTTCAAGACTACCTAATATCGACTTTGTCCTATGGTTATTAGTGATCACTTTTACACAGGTCTGCAATGAAAATGAGGAAGCAGGCAAAAAGAAATACCAAATGTTTCTTGAGGAGAAAAGGAACACCAGGAAATTTAATGTTGGAGCCTGAGTTTGTGCTAAAAAGAGACAAGGAGAAGTGGAATAAAGGGAGTGAGTGGTGCCCTCAAGTTGAGACTCCACTCAGTTAATTCTATAATTTGTAAAAAGAAAGGCCTAAGAAATGACCTGTTCCTAAAGAGCAACAACAAATCCAACTTAGGTAAAGCAAACATAATTCAAGGCAAGGAGCAGGTTTCAGCCTAAGCAGTCAGAAGAACTTGGCAGTGTTAGCCTTGGGGTTTTAGATTTAGAGATACAAAGGATACAGGAGCAAAGGGATTGTGGAATCATTCTTTGCAGTTAGCTAAGGTGGTCTTGTACCCGTGGATCAGTAATTAAGCCACCAGATATTGCTCCCTAGTCACACTTGACTGCTTCCTGCCATGACGACAATAGACTAACTCTTAGAAACTGTAACCAAACCCCACTGTAATGTTTCTGTGAGTTGCTTGGTCATGGTGTCACTTCACATCAATAGAACAGTAACTAAGACACTGTCATTTTGTTGTTTTTCTTTAGCTTTTGTGTTCTTAGTCTTATTTTCTGTTTCAGTAATTTTATTTTCGTTTGTTTTTCTGTATCATCAAGGTTATCTTATTCTTTCCTCAGTCTGAATTATTCCTTCCAGTAATCTCTGTGAGGGTGATTTAGTGGACATGAATGATTTTAGCCTGTTTATATCATAGAAATTATTTTCTTTCTCCTTCAACTATGACAGAAAATTTTGCAAGGTCTTTTAGAACTTATAAAACGTTTCTTCGGGTTCTTTCTCTTTTAAAGTTTGCGTTGATAAGTCATCTCTTACTCTTACAGCTTTTAATTTATATCTGACTTGTGCTTTTTCACTTTCAGCTTTCAATACCCTCTCTTTGTTATGTATATTTACTGATTTAACTATAATGTGCTGCGGGGAGTTGGGGAGTTTTTTGTTTGTTTATCCACCCCCATCCTCTGGTCCTGCCTCTTTGGTGTTCCACGTGCTTCTTGGATATCTGTATAAATACATAATTCCTTAATGTGGTCAAGTTATTTTTCTATTGATCCTACTGAAGATTTGGTCTATGCCATTGACATAGGATTTATCTTCTCTGCCTATGATTCATAGTTTTTTCTTGATGTCTTCAAATTCCCACACATGACTTTTAGGTATTTTCTTTAAATTGACTTTGTTTTCTTGGTTAGAGTGGTTCAATTCTTCTACTTTGTCTTCAAGTTCTTATGCTATACCTTCTCCTATATCCATTTTATCAGTAAGGCTTACCCCTATATTTTCTAATTAGGTTATTGAAGTTTTTAAATTCTGTCTTTATTTCTAGTTGATTTTTTTCAGTATTTCTTTGTCTTTAATGAATTTAATTTTCAAATCCTTGATTGTGCTCATCATTTTATTAAGCAACGTATTTGTGTTTTCATGGCCTTCACTCAGGAATTTATTTTTATATTCTTTAATTTCTTTGAGGTATTTTGGTCTTTTTTAAAAGTCCTTGAATTATTTAATATTTTTTATTGATCTTTCAAATTCTGTGTCCTGGGGTTTGTTTAGGAAATTCTTATTAGAGAAAATTTTCTCTAGAACTAACAGTGATGGGATTTGTATCACCTTAGCCTTTTCTCTCTCTTTTTTTTTTTATGATTTTTGAATGTGACCTGGGCTTGTGGAGTTCTTTCAGTGGTTGTATGTAAAAATTTAGCCTGCCTCAGTGTGGGCTGCTGCAGACATTGTGTGAGTATAAAGATGTCACAGGTGAGTGACATCCTGGGAACTTCATTAGGTGAGGCCTGTGCAGGAGCAATGTGAACAGAGCAAGGTCTAGGAATGTGGAAAGGCAGTGGGGACAAATGAGGTCTGTGTACATAATTTTTATTCCTTGCAGCTAATGTACTTCTGGAATTTGGTCCTTACACTGAAACAAAATAGCAACTACGATATAACCTTTTTAAGGTACTAATGTTAACTATTTTTCTCCTTTCTCTGACAAACACATGACAGAAGCCACCCAAGGGAGGAATCATTTATTGTGGCTCCTAGTTTCTAAGATTCTCATCCATAGTTCTTGGGTCCATTGATTGGGGCTCTGATTAGTCATAGTTGATTGGCAATGGCTGTGAATAAGAAAGAAGCTGGTCAACTTATGGTGAGCAATAGGTATTAAGGGAGCAAGGCGGTGTTAACAAAGCAAAGCCCTCAAAAGAACACCCTCACCAGCCTACGTTCTCCAACTCAGCTCCATCTCTTAAAGTTCCAATATCTCTAAAAATAATGTTGCCACCTGTAGCCTGAGAATCTAAAACGGGAGCCTTGGAAACATTTTTATTTAAATAATACAATTTCTTAATTATGTCAAAGTTTTGGTTATATGTCTACTTCAGAATAAACATATTTTAAATCTCCTTTGATATGTTTTGCTTGATTACTTTTTAATTTCTGTTATTCATTTTTTTCACTGAATTTTATCCAAAAATATACTCTCTATTAGGTCTCTGTCTTAGATACTGATTTTGTTTTTCTTATGTCTTAATCAATACTCAGTTTCTAATATTTCAAGCCATTTATCAAGAGGGGCTACTTTTCTTGTTTTAGTAGTATAGATATAATATCTCTAGAAAAAATCTACTAATATTAGATTATGTTTTTTTCTTCATTTGGTCTTTATTATCTAAACACTTATTTTTAAGAAAGCATTGTGGCAAACGCTTGTAATCTTAGTATCCAGGAGGCAGAGGTGAGAGGATTGATGCAACTTTGGAGCCAGACTGATCTCTACCATGAGTTCTAGGCCAACCAGAGTTATGTAGCAATACTCTGCCTCAAAATAAGAGCAATAACACATTTTGAATTATTTACTTTGCAAAATGTTGTTTTCCGTTTTTCATGAACATCAATCAATGGAATACCTTAGATCACACCTGTGTGACACATGTATGTGTATTGACATACCCATTCTCTCTAGCTATGGATTTTAGTTATTTCTGTGCAGCTTAGGCATCTCAGGGTATTTAGACTTCTGTTACATATAGGATTTTTGAAGCGCAAAGGATTTTCTTGAATTACCAGGATGTAGGATTAAACCATTTATATTAAAGACACTCTTAAAATTTCCATAGCTTTATTACTTTCTTAATAACTTCAAGTATAGTTAGTGAATGATCATGTTTTAGTTAGGAAACTGATACCATTGCTGCTATGGAATGTGACAAGGATTCTAAAATACTGTATAAATGAAGCCTAGCTGAGTCTGGTGGTACAGGGTATGATGGTAACGATTTTGGAGGTTGAGACAGAAAGATTACTAATTCAAGATCTGCTTACACTACAGAGTAACCACAAGAGTAGCCTGGAGACCCCATATTATAATAAATATTTTATTTAAAACATGACCAACGTTATAGCTTAGAACTAGCATGCACAAAGCCCTAGGTACAATTCCAAGCAACACAACAAAATAAAAACCATCTCTCCTTCACTGTCCTTGTTTTCAAAAGGTCTTTTATGCTAGTGTACACTCTCGGAAGATGAGGCTGCAAACAAGATTACTGCTTGTTCCTCCTTTCTCTTCAGAATACTAACATTGTATGCTAAGCAAGTTTGTGGTCAGAGGCAAAATCCAGTAATATCAACAAAGTCTTAGCCTTATGGCATGCTAATAATCTTAACTATAAAAATCTTTGCCTATTTTACATCAAAGACTCATTCTAGAGTTATAGGCATGCTCCAGGATGTTTCAGTATATATCTAAAACAGCATATTGTTACTTCATATTTAAAATGAAACAAAACAAACAAACCTAGCAAAAACAAAAACAGAAAGAACATTAATTTGTTTCCATAAGGTGCTTTTTCTGATCAGATTTCAAATCCTGTACATATTGAAATCTTCCAACCAGTATTTGCAAAGGAAATCCTAAATGAGGAATACAGGGCAGGTTGTGTTTGAGAGACATAAAGGTCAGAAAAGGTGCTGAGTTCTTTCCTCCTACTATCTCCATGTTATCCCTTAGACAGTACTCATGATATGCTATAAATATTTGGGGGAATAATTTAAATCATGGTCAATCCAAATCACAGTTTTATTCTTCTTCATATAGTTGCCTTTTGGGTTGCTACTTCCATATTTAACCTGAAAATTAGGTAGATCTAACCATATTTGGAAAAAGGGCTTTCATAGGAATAATTGAAACTAAGAATATCAAGATGTCATCCTCTTGTCATGGTAGGCTTTCATTCATTCAAGTGACCTCATACAGTTCAGGAAGAAAATGGCATACCATGGAGAGAAGAGTAAGATAGTTGAGGATGCAGGCAAGAACTGTAAACATGTGAGCACAGGTCAAGAGATATTTAGATTTATAATGAGCTAGAAGAGGCAAGCAGATATTCTGTATAGAGTCTGTTATCAAAAATTCGTGGAAAGAACCTGTGTCACTAAAGACTAATTGACAGATTAGAAATGTAATAATATGTCTCTGGGCCTCCTAGTCTCTGGTTCTTTCTGTTAGTTTGCCTTGTCCAACTTCAATGTGATGGTTTTTGTTTTATCTTATTACATTATATTTTATTTTTTACCTTTTAACTTACCCTTTGTGGTTTTCACATCATGCATCTCAATCCCATTTATCTCCCTGTCCCTTTGTATCAACACTCTGCCCTTAGATCCTCCTCACCCCCCAAAATAACATAAAATTTAAGAGAAAAGAAAAAACGTAAAAAGAATGATCTTGTCATGGAAGCTGTAGTGTGACACAGTGAGTCACACAGTAAACCCTTTAGCTCAAGTGTTCATTGCAAAGAGTCATTTGTCTGGTTTCAGGCCTCTGGTTTCTGCTACACTATCTATACTGGGCTCTCACTGGGACTCCTCTTCGATAGCCTGTTGTTGCCCTGTTTCATGGAGATTCTGCAGCTTTGGATCTACAGGACTGGTCCTTACAC
The DNA here is from genome assembly GCA_902168425.1 of Peromyscus attwateri. Taxonomy (NCBI): domain Eukaryota; kingdom Metazoa; phylum Chordata; class Mammalia; order Rodentia; family Cricetidae; genus Peromyscus; species Peromyscus attwateri. Next base: position 11,069 of record CABHPP010142788.1, read on the forward strand.
ATGCTCTGCCAGATCATACATGGAGTGGATGTTGTCGGGGAGGTGGGGTGGGGCACAACTCATATCCCTGGTTTTGTGTCTGGGTAGTTAAAGGAATGTTTGGCCCATGAGCTCTCAACCATCCTCACCACCAGGAGGAGCTCTCCAGCACTGCCCCAGCTACTTCACCCTGAGTAACAAGGATCAAGGCGCTGGCCTGTTCTGCATTCATGCCTTCAGGGCCAGCTTGCCCACACTTACACTGCAGGTACTAGCTCTACTGTGTTGTCCACACAAGATGTAGGTGTTATTCTCCTGAGTCCTGTAGCTGGTGAGGGGCAGGGTCAGCTTTCCTGCTCTCATGACCTCAGGGCCAACTCTCCAACCTGCCAAAAGTGATGAAGAGTTGGTGTGAGGGAGGGCATCTCACCCCAGCCCACATCACCATGTGACAGATAAGGAGCAGGACCAGATCTCCCAAACTCACATTCCCCAGGCTGGCTGATCCATGCTCTACAGGATCAGCTCTACTGTACAGCAGAGGTGCAGGGCCTGCTCTCCCAAGTGCTGTAGTTGGTAAGGGGCTGGGTCAGCTCTCTGCTTGCTGAGGTGGCAAGGAGCGAGGGGGAGGGCATCTATCCCTCACCTATGCCACCACACATAACAGACTCACAGAGGAATGGGGTGGGACCAGCTCTTCCACTCTCATTCCCTCGGGGCCAGCTTGCCCAAACCCTTGTGAAAAGGGTCAGCTTTATTGTGCTGCCTAGGCAAGGTGTAGGATTTGGACCAGCTCTCCCAAGTGCTGCTGACAGTTACGGGTAGTGCCAGTTCTCCTAGTATGGGTTTGTGGCCTTGCTGCAGCCTAGGTTTGTGATGATGTCCGTGTCTCCTGTTACCACCAAAAGCTGAATGGATAGGACTATGCAGAGTTGGTTCCACCCCTCACTGTAGTCCTATCCATTCAGCCTTTGGTGGTAACAGGAGACACGGACATCATCACAAACCTAGGCTGCAGCAAGGCCACAGACCCATACATGGCCCAGGGTGGCTAGCCAGCTACCCATTTCAGCCCAGTCTTCACCACTTCAACATTTCTCAGATTTGCCTCTGTCCCTAGGACATGAACCAATCTGTCTTTTTCTCTTTCTGCCATACCCCACCACATATTTGCTCACCATAATAGTGCCCAACTGTCTGCTTCTGTGTTTTCTTCTAGCTGCCCTGAGAAGGCCTGTGTGGATCTTCTTCTCCCATTCAGGCATAATGACATTGGGCAGAGTCCTGTTTTCTCCTCACCACCAGGGACTGGCCACCCCGGGCATTTGTGTATCTATCTATCTATCTATCTATCTATCTATCTATCTACCTATCTATTTATTCAATTGTTTATTAATTTATGTTTTGCTCTTATCACTTAGAAGCCTGATCTTTCCTAATGACAGACAGAAATGGTGTGGGTCCAGATGGAGGAGAGGTGGGGAGGAATTGGGAGGAGGAGAGGGAGGGGAAACTGTATTCAGATTATTACTTGAGAAAAGAATCTGTTTTCTAAAGGCTAATTACCTTATCTTTGGCTAGTTTTAGCTTCTTGAACAGCCACTCCTTTTCCACCTCTATATCAGAGCTAAAAATCCTTTAACAAATAAATAAAATCCTTTTAAAATCTGTTAACCTAGAAGACCACTAGCTTCTACCAACCAAAACACTAACAATGTAATCAGATACACCTATGGCCTGTAGCATCCCTTCCCCATCTTGTTATAAAGGCATCTCTGATGCATCTATCATTTTATTTTAAAATTATCTTTATACATGTTGTATTTGTACATGTTTTATTTGTGTTCTTTGTTCTGTAAAACTACAACTAAATGGAATTGCCATCATGTTGGAACATGGAACTGGTCATAACATGTCTGTGTTGCTGTGCCATGTTCACTCACATTTGACTCCAGAATAAACCCTCCCTAGTTTAAGGTGAGAGCTGTGTTATATATATCAATCAGTCTTTGTAACATAGAAATATATACATGGAAAACTTGTATTTAAAGGGCTTTAGAAATGATGATACTTTTAAATTAATCATAGAAAGCTTTGCCACCAAAAAGAATGTGGCTTGGAATTTACCTCTTGTTCAATTGCAGCCTAATTTTGTGGAGATGGTTAATCTAGATTGTCAACTTGACAGGATTTAAAATCCATGGAAACAAATTTCAGGCATGACAAAGGGGATTAACTGGATTTGGTTAAATAAGATGGGAAGATCCATCCTGAATGTCAGTATCAACATTCCCAGAGATGGACTGAATAAGGAGAAGCTGTGGTGAGCACATGCACTCTTTGCTGTCTTCTTCTTGCTGTGGATATGTTACTGGCCTCCTAATGCTCCTGACACCATGACTTCTGTGATAAGATAGATGCACCTTTTAGCTAAAACAAAATAAAATCCTCCCACCCTTAACTCTATAGTCAGATACTTTGCCATAGCTATATAATTAATGTAGAAATTTTGTACTAAAAATGGGTCTATTGCTGTGATAAAATTAACCATGTAGTTCATATGCTTGTGGTTTGTTTGTCAGGTTTGTGAGGAAGGTAGAAGACTTCAGAATTTCAGGCTAGAAAAGGCATAGCATGATGAAAACGTAGCTCAACTGGTCATTCTGGTGGGAATTCAAGGACAGGAATGCTGAGAAACAGACAGTGGGGCCCTGGCACTTGAGTTTTCAGAGGGGAACCAGACTTAAATCCAGAGTGAATCTAGAAGGCATTCATGGTATATTCTGACAAAGAATCTGTGTGCATTTGCCTAAGTCTTCAGAACTTAACTATGGATGACCTTAGCAATAGTAGACTAACTTGTGTGATACAGGAAGTATCAAAAGAGGACAGCATTCAATCTGTGACATGGATACTATTCACTGACGTTGTCCAAGTGCAGGAAGTGGAGTAAACTAGTACAAAAAGGTGTCATTTGAAGAAAAATAAAGAGAGTAGAAAGCTGCAGGTGGCAATGAGAAAATGTCTGTTACTTCTAAACTGATTAGGTTTCTTTTCAAGAGAAAGTTGACACTCTGTGTTAGCATAATGGAGTTGTCCAGAGGATGCACCCACCCATCAGAAACTCCATCTTGTGAAAATGCAGTTTCACTTGAAAACAAAGACCTTAAAGTGAGAAAATCCTGAAAAAATGTTTGTCCTGCATAACATCTACCCATAAAAGTGTTTCCCCCCAGAGTTGTCGCAAAAACTGTTAGACCTGTGGTCTGAGAGAGGTGGCGTCCTTCCTAAGTTTGCAGCAGAACATAGTAGCAATGTCCAGAAGACACTGGTCTCACAGAAATGAAAGACACAGAACTGAGGGGGTCATGTGGTCTTGTATCAGGGCTCCAGACAGCCATGTATCAAAAGGTCATAGGCTACAAAGATGAATTTGTATAGGGGAAAGCTAAGTTGCAATTAAGAACCCTTAGTATTGGGGGTGCCAGGATCATCAGATATCTGTAGAAGAAAGCTGCACGTAAGGAATGGAATTGGCCAAAGATTAAGGTTATGTGTGCAGAAGGTAGAAGAGACAGAAGAAAGGGATTATCTAAGCCCTTTGAAATCCAGACAATTTCATCATGAGTCTCAGGCACCAAACATGGATCTGTAGGTAATGATATTTTCTTCTTGCTTTGGTCTGATCATTCCTTGATCATCCAGAGCAGAGATAGAATGAATGAGTGCATGTCTTCACTCAGCTAACTTTCTCTACTATTGCACAGTTTAGGATAATCTTCCTAGAGAATGGTACCACCAAGTATGAGTGGGTTCTCCTATGTCAATGAATACAATAAAGGCAATCCTCGGCTTACAGGCCCACCTTCTCCAGGTGATCCTTCATTGAGACTGTCTTCCAAAATGATTCTTGCTTATATCAAATTGGCAGCTAAAATCAATCATCACAATCTGTTGGAATTAATAGACCGTGGGGACTTTGAAGATGGATTGATTGCATTTTTCATTGAGAGGTAGAAATGAGCCTGTGGAGGCAAAGGGTAGAAGGTTACAGCTTGAAGGTGATGTGTTTATGTATGTCAAGTCAACAATAGGTTAGTTTTGAGGTTTAATCTTGACTACCAACTTCATCGGATTGGGAATTACCATGAAATCAGCTCTCCAGATAGGTTTGGAAGGATATTTACAGAGAAACTTAAACTAGAGTGTACATAAAATCCTACATTTGAATGGTATTTTTCCATGTCCTGGAGACCCTGGCTGAATATAAAAGAAAAAAAAAACTGACCTGAGCACAGACATTCATCATTCTCTGTGTCTTGACTACACTAAATGCTTTAAGCTCCTACCTTCACACTTCCACACCATGATCGACTATGTTCTCATAGTGAGAGCCAACCTAATCTCTCTTTTCTTTCTGTTCCTTTTGTCAGGATGGTTCTGTGAGAAGAAAGACAGGCAAATAATATATCTGATGATAGGGTTTTACCTCATTACTAATGACTTGTATGGATATCAACTTGTATTTCCAGCACTGTATGCTTTTTGTAGTGGGCCTGATTTCAAGATTTGAAAGGCAAAAGTGGTGAAAAGAATAATCTTCTATTTTAGCTCACACAATTTGTGGTGGTGTGTCTCAATGGTCACAGATACTAATAATGATGGTTAAAATTACTTTTGCAAATGAATTTAGTAGTAGTCACCTCATTAGATAGTATTTTATCAAGATAATATATTTGAACTTAAGAATGATATTTAAAAGAAATTGACATACACAATTAACATATAGAACAAAATCTTGTAAGCCACCTTCATCATATCATGTGACTCTTTTGTAAGTCATAAAGGTCTTTTTAAATCTAATCAGTAAAATGTGTAGTTCTATGTTGCTTAGAGAGCTCCATGTGTTAGCAATTTCATTATCTATTCCATTATTTTGTGATTAATTACCATGTCTTCAGGAAAGCAAAATAGAAAAATAAAAATTAAAACAAAGCAGATGAAAATTAAATGCTAAAATGGATGAAAATAAATATTTAATAGTTTGACTAAGTGTTAGGATTATTAGAAAAATGCTGAACTGAGAGTTTTCCAAAGGATATTTTAAGCGTTTCTTTCTTTTTTCTTCATGCCAAGCAACCTCAGGCAATCAGGACTCATGAGTTTTCATGATGTGAACTGTGAGGCCATAACTTAGTAAACTAAAACACAGCATATGGCAATTAGTAGCATGTGGTTTCCTTTAAGCTATCCATTTGGCCAGTGTCACAGAAGCACCTAAATTCCTTCAGCTTAGGATAATTTAGTATGATGGAGAAGATCCAAGTCAGAGAAGGGCATTGCAGGGGAGATTTCTTCAAAGTACAGTAAGACTTAGAAGACAGACAGGCAGCAAGAGCTAGTAAATGATCGAAGGCAGTCCTTGAAGAGCAGAAGCCAGGGAAGAGGGTATGTTAGTAAAATTCTCAATCTCAAAGGCTATGCATTATCCATTACCTTTGACAGCTTGAATTTTACCAAGTTTATGTAGCAATGTCTTGATGTATGTTCTGTTTGGAGAAGCTGAGTAACTTGGAATTGTTATCCTACATTTACATTCTAGAAGATTACTTTTAGTTAGATTATATAAAAACAACTTATAAAAGAAACCTGAAAAACATCCTCTACATATTAACATTTAATTGCTAGTGAAATACTTTCTGTAAAGGAATTCTGTTCTGTCATCATTAACTAAAAAAGTTGTCTTTCTTTTAGAAATGTGTTGTAGTATTTAATTTTCCACTATTGCTTATGTAGGTGCTGGGATCTAGGCACATGGTTTTAGATGTGTTTTAAAACTTAGTTACCAGGCTGAAGCTGCACTTCAGTTAAAACAGTATCTTCCTAACATTTGTGAAGCCCTGGGTTCATATCCAGCCTCCCAAAAGACCAGGCATAGTGGCACAAGCCTGTAATCTGACAAATTCAAGGTCAAATTGACTACATATCAAGTTCAAGACCAGCTTTGATTACTTGAGACTCTGCTCAAAAAATTATTGGATAAAAATAAAGAGTTCATTTGTAAGTAAATTCTGATGATTGAGTTTTAATCATTATTAATAACACTAAGCAAGCAGAGAAAGACAACATCTTTTCAATAACCAAAACCCAAAAAATTTAAGACTGAAGACTTCAATTCCTCTTTTTACTCTTATTTGTTACTAGTTCATAAAACAAACTTGGAAATTTTGATACAGTGCTATTTCCTGACACTGTATGTATTGGCCACTGTGCTAAGGAATTTCCATGCCTTTCTTTTCATCCTCACAATGACTTTGCTAGATTATCTGTTCACTCTTTATCTTCCACTGCAGCTATCTGTCCTAAGATACAATCACCTTCTTAAATTGACATCTGTGTTTATGAAATCTGTTCATTTTACTGCTATTTTATTTAATAATGGGAACGTTATAACAGCACAATACATAGAAGGTGATGAAAACAATAGCTTATGAAACACTGTGTACATATATAGTGCTGATAACTTGCTGATGGCCTTATTTCATAACTTCAGTCAGAGAAATAAAATTACTTACATTCCTCAAATGAAATAAACACAGAAAAATCATTTATATTTGTGGCACTCTCAAAGACTGCCTATGGTTCTTATTTTGTTCCATTTTGTGGTTTAGAAAGCTGACTTGCATGCTAATGATACTGAGAAAGCAATTCTCAGTGTCTCTTAGCTTTCTACATTCATTACTGATTCAGTATTTTTGCCGTGTTTTCTTTCATTTTCAGCTTTGATGACCATCAACAAAGAGCTGTGCTTTAAAGGATCATCAGTACAATTGTGAAATTAAATGTATCTATCCTAAAATCCTTTTGACTGGCATTAGTTTTTAAGGGTTCAGATTGTTAGGATATCTGCTTGTAGATTACCTCATTATTTACTGTAAATTTGTCACCCATTTGTTGGATTCAGTTATAAATCATACTATTGTAGTATAGACAAGTGACTTATAAACTCTAGAGAAGATAAATCCCACTTCTTACTCTACATTAATAAAAACATATGCTGGATTGCAGAGCAAGATATTTTTGTAGGAAAGAAATAAAGTAGAAAATGTTTAGATTATGTTATATAATTAAGCATCAATATTTGATAACTGTGTGATACATACACTTTTCACATGAGTATGTATGTGTTCATATATATATATAAAACAATCCTGTATCTTATAAAAATGCTAAATATTATTTCTTTACTTAAGTTGAAAGTCCATTTCCTTTAGTCATTAAATTATTTAGTGACTAAAGTCATTAAATTATTTGATTTGTGAAAATCAAATATTAATCTCATTTAAACGAGCTTAATTAGCTCTCTCTATAAAAGCAGAATACTAAAAAATAAATAAATAAATGTCTATCCTGTGATCAGAATACTGTGTACTGTGGTGCGTAAACACATGACATAACTTCAGGGAATATATATTAGTTGGGGAGAAAAGCCCAACACATGAAATTCTCTCAATACCAACCCAGATCTGCTTAAGGGGCTCCCTGGCAGTATGATCAAGATCCATCCCTGGTGCATGAACTGGCTTTTTGGAGCCCAGTGCCTATGGTAGGACACCTTGCACAGCCTTGGTACAGGGGGAGGGGCTTGGACCTGCCTCTACTGAATGTACCAGGCTCTGCTGACTCCCCATGGGAGACTTTAACTTGTTGCAAGAGGGAATGAGGAGTTGGTAGGTAGGGGGAGGGCAGGAGAGGAGGAAGGAGAGGGAGATCTGTTATTGGTATGTAAAATGAATAAAAAAATTCCTTAATAAAAAAATAAACTTGATAATAAAAAATGAATTAATAGTAGTTCTAATTAATTTGCTCTATTTGACAAGTTCACTCTTAATTGGCTAGCTTCTCTTATTTCATAGAATACATGAAAAAAAACAACGTATTCAGGAGACAATAAAGAAACTACTTGTCAAGAAGGATTTGTATTAGAAGGCTAAGGTGCAGCCAGCAGATAAGGCAAGGTAGAGTTTCCGATGAAGTACTGGGTTGGGTGGTTTTCATTTAATTTCCAATTAGGGAAATGAGCATAGTGCTTTAGAGGATGAATGCACTGTTTAAAAATCTATAATGATGAATTAATGGTTAACATTCTATTTCCATGAAAAGACACCATGAACAAGGCAACTCATAAAAGGAAGAATTTAATTGGGGGCTTGCTTAGACATTGAGAGGGTTAGTCCATGATCATCATGTCAGGGAGCAGACAGGCATGTCAATGGAGCAGTAGTTAAGAGCTTTACATCGTGATCCGAGAGAGAAGGGGGAGAGAAAGGGAGAGAGGACTTAGCCTAGGATTTGAAATCTCAAAGCCAGTGACTTACCTTCTCCAACAATGCCACACCTACCACAACAAGGCTCCAACACCTACTCCTTTCCAAAGAGTTCCAAGTATTCAAACATATGAGCCTACTGGAGACATTCTCATTCAGTCCAGCACACACACAAATACACACACACACACACACACACACACACACACACACGTGCACACAAGTGTGAACTTAAACTTGCTTTCTATAAAATGGTAACATTTGGAAGAGAAAGGTAGAAAATTGAAGTTGATCATAATGTTGTCTAACTTGACAACTCTTCTGAAAGCCAGATTAGGAGAAAAAAAATTGTTTTCTTAGAAGACTAAAAAATTTAAAAAATTCTGTAAATACATTTATTTCCAGTGATATGTATGTGTGACACTTTACTATGGGAGTTGAAGAAAGGAGAGCTCAAACAAGTTAGGAAAGTATGTTCTGGCAATGTATAGTTGATTTTCATGGTGAAAGACTCAAATCAATTATTCCAGTGACTAGATTAAAGGAAGCTCATGTGTACATGTTTGTGTGTATGTCTACAATATTGGCAGTCACACACATGTGCAATTTACTATTTATAAGGAGTGGGGCATGGGAACCAGTCTATAAAAAAGAAAGCTTGGAAGATGTGTAACAAAATTGGGATGAGGAAAAAAACCAGAAAAGTCAACAGAATCAAATTTATAGTCTAAGAATATGAAATACAGAATCTACCCCTCTACTTCTTGCTTTTTCCAATCTGCTTCACACATTTAATCACATACCAATTCATTCCACACATGTATAAATAGAGGCCTTTCTTTGAATAAGTCATTTTATATTAAGCATTTGTAAATGTTTTACATTGTCAAAAATTATTAAGTGTTATTGCTCAGTTTAATGGGATCTGGACTTGTCTGATGTGTAGTTCAAAACAGGCAAGTACTAATGGAGAGACAATGGAAAGCATTTTATCTCCCTTGAGCATTTTCTGCAAATACTGACAGAATTGGTACTGCACTATCATAAGAAAATAATCTAAGTAGAAAGCTGGCTCAAATACCTTCTTATAGATTCAAAAGAATGCTTTTCTCCTGTCTTGAATTATAAGTATCATGTGCTGATCTTCACAAATGTTTTTGGATAAAAGCAGCTACATGTCTAAGAGGACACATTTATTGGACTCAATCTCAAATCATTCATGTTTCTTAGGAAATTCTTTAAAAGTAAATATCTCTGCAGAAAGTTTATATATTTTGCATTTTATTTTCCATCATAATGTTCTATTTCCTTTCCTTTTTCTTATGAGAACATTCTCTGAAAAAAATTTAGAATAACACATTTACATATAGTATGTAGTACAAAATCCATGAAGCTTTTATTTATCTTAAAGTATGTACATATAGGATGAATTCTGTGAGTCAAATACTTAAGCCTCCAGGTCAGCCAACTTTTCTTCTACTCTATGTCTGCATACCATGTTTCTGTTGTACCAGTTCTGTAACTGACCTAATAAAATTATTAGAGAATTGAAACTCATTCTCTCTTTTGCATAGCTGTTGCATTTTCTCTAAAGAATATCCTTTAATTTTCCCTCTCTTTCACATTCTGTACATGATTGAAGTTCAAAGGCTGAGAAGTGATTCCCTGTATACTTTGAGTTTCCAAGGTACCATTTATTTGCTGTGTTGTGTTTACTCTAATCTTTATGATTTTAAATGTTTAAAGATTTTTGTTATTTATATTCTTTTACCCATTTTTTAAACATTGCCAGCTTAAGGTTGGGCTCTCAGTATGTTCTTTATCCTTTTATCCACTGTTAATTTATTAAGTGAGTACTTTCATTCATTCATCACTTATTCCACATCAAGTAATATTTAAAATACATCCAGTCTCTTTTTTTATTGTTTCTTTACTTTGTCTCAGATGCCAACAGAGCCTGCTACTAAGAGTTCATCTTAGTGTGGTCTGAAAGTACAGGCTCATGTCAGCTGTCTTTGATCCAAAGTCTTGGTTCACCACTTACTATGTGATGCTACCTGTTTACTTAATCATCTGCTGTCTCAGTTTCTCTTTCAAATGAAAGCAGCAATAGTATGTTTGGTAGTGTGCCACGAGGGAACAATACGTGTGAAACACTGTACTTCATAATCAATGAAGATTTCTTTCTAGTTCCTATGTTTTACTAGCACTTACGTTTTCTTTACAGCCACATAACAATGTTTAATAGATAATTACTCCTATCATTATTTTTAGAAACAACCTACTGGTCTAAAAAGATTGCAAGCCTCATATGAGTGCAGTTTCCATGTTCGGTTTTATAATAGTATGTCACAGACATTAGGAAAATTACACAGCAGAATATTTATAAATGGATATATTTAAATCATCTATGCTTCTTCAATTTACTTATGTCAATAAATTACGATTTCCCTGCAAGTTGCAACATTTATTATGAGTGTCAAGATTTTTTCCTATTAATGCCATATTAAATTGAGAACTCATAAAAATATTACTTAGAGAGTTGATGAAGCACAGCAAAAAAAAAAAAAGAAAATTGAGCATACCAACATCATAAAAAAACATTTTATTTGTCCTTTATCATGTAATCTCCTTGTCTTTCTATAATATAGAGGAATAAAACAGTTTAATTCATGCTTCCATACTTTTTCAAATAAACCAGAATTTAACAATATCCTATTTTAATATTATACAATACCTTCTCTTTCCCTGTGTTTATTGAGCTTTGTTTACTCAACTGTGTTTTGTGAAACCAGCCACTGCTGCAATGTCTCAGTGAGCTTGTCTTACACAATGCTGAAACTATTCCTGTCTAGCTTCTCGATACACATAAAAATGTCAGCATCTTATATCTTTTACCTGCAACAAACATATTTTTAAGAAAGATTTATGTTTGAAAGTATTGCAGATATGATGCTAAAAATAGAAGAAGGCATTTTTCAAATATAATCTCTCCATAATGAGATGCAGATAAAATACTAAAGCTAAATTTTCCATATAAAATATGTAATGTGTTAGGAGTTGAAATGAATTTTAATTTGTTAAATATTAAATTCTAAAACATCTTACTTTGCTTTAATAATATATATTCACAACATAATTATGTAGTTTGATATGATAGACATTATCAAATACCATTTTGCATTCCTTGTGAGTTATCTTTTGTGTTGTATCTATACATATTATCACCAGTTTTTGTTGTTTCCAGTGAAGCCATTTATTTGCAAATGACAGACAGTACCTAGACAATTCTTTCCCCTAGTCAGCTTTATTAACTTTGATGTTTATAGATTAGTATTCTACGAACTATCTGGCTTCAGTTGATTTTCAGTATGTCATCCGTCTTAACTACTTCTGTCCCAGCTGCAGGATTAGAATAGCTGTTGCCTGCACTAGCTCCACACCATTCAAAGTCATTCCAGAATCCCCACAGAGGTGCACATGGCCTTAGGCAAATCATTAGCATCCCTGTACTCTCTGATCTTCATTTATAAAATTGGAATTAAATGACCTTCTTCTACCTACCTATCAGATGAAATGAGGTAATAGCCTTGAGAATGCTTGGAAAACAACTGGTCTTACCAAACATGATGGTATAGTCTAAAAGCTCTAGGCAGATAATTCATGTATAGAAGCTATTAAAGTCCAAATTTTTGAAGCCCATGCTTCTACATAAAACAGCAACACAAAACAAAAAAAGTTGTTAATTTTGAGTACCATGAAATTTATACTTCTTTATCATAAAAGTATTAAATACTCATGTTCTTAGATAGCTATAATAAAAAGTTTAAATTGAGACTTTTATGTTTAGATATTTATACTTAAAGATGTGTCTGAAGCCAGGACAGAAATATGGGTGATCTTTCAATGACTTAGAAAGGAGCAGACCAGAGGCAGAGAAAGCCTGCAAAGTACTGATTACCTATAGTCAGAGAAAGAAAGACCAAGGGATACAGTGGTCACTCAGTGATTAACAGAGCTTGCTTATTCTTGCAGAGGACCCAAATTTAGTCCCCAGAACCCACATGGCAACTCACAACCATTTGTAACTCTAGCTCCATGGGAACATGACATCTCTAGCCTTCATAGGTACTACATGCAAATGCCTTCACTACAAACATCTTTTAAGCAGTAAGAATGGTTTTTAAAAATATTTTTAAAAGGCAAACAGGGCATATTGACAGAATGGTCCTAAAACAGGACAGAAAACAATAACTGAGTGCATTGCTATTGTGGAAAATTGTTATATTTCTTGAAAATAAGCACCAAGTCAGCAAACTTCCACATGCCAGAAGCTTCTGATTTCTCCCTTTTGCTTATTTTCCTACATATTGGGACAAGACCCATTAAAGAAATCTAAAAAAAATTAAAAAGACTATGGTGATGCTTTTTGAAAGAGATTATGAACCAAGTCTCAAAAAAAAAAAAAACTAGACAATGATCAAAAGTTGAATGGAAGCCTGTAGAAATAACTTTTAAGACTGTTAATAAGAAATAGCAAAGTATTCCTCATTAAGGAAGATACTCACACTCTACACAGAATATATTGAGTGGAAATCCTGGGTTAAATTAAGATATAAATGATGGCACTTAAAGAAGATAAAGAGCAAGAAAGACAAATATGAAGATATTTATACTCTGCATGAAATTGGTAAAATTTTAATGTGATAGCCACTAGTATTGTTTTTTCTTAAGGAGTTCAACATTTATTGAATAAGTAAAATAAGAAGGCAAATAGACGAACAGTCTGTGGTATTTATCCATCACACCTGTGACGTGCCTGCCATTGCATGTGCAGTGGTTGTGCGCTTGGCTTGTTTAGTAGGGTTGTTGCTTCCTGGAGGCATGGCCCAGTCCAGTGGTGGAATGGGATTCCTGTGGGATGGGGGCAGGGCAATATTGGTACTCAGAGAGAGTCTCCTGGGCAGGGGGTAAAAGAATGCTCACACAATAATTTCTCTTTGTCACCATCACAACAGAATTCTGAGGCATCCAATAGAGGTGTTATATCTAAATTTTATGTATTATTTTGTGCTAAATCTCACTGTTCATTTATTAGGTTAATAAATTATATCTAAAATTTATGTCCAATACTTCTCAGATGCAGGATTATCATTCTGAAATGTTTCCAGTTTTGCTTTCTGTTTTGTTATGTATGAGATTTCTCTGTTATAAGCAATGGAAAGTCAAAAATAATCATAATATAAAAATGGAATTCTTACATGCTGCTTATTTGTATGATTGCCAGTTCTGGAGTTTTGAGGGGTTAATTACTAAAGATTAGCAGTAATAATTTGCTTCTTTCTTCCATGGCAATAAGCAATGTACACTTATTTTTGGATATGAGGTAAATGATACAAAACCAAGGTTCTAAGAGAATTATATGCCTAGAAAGACAAAGTTAAAAGGAACTTATATTCTAATTTCTAGTCACTTAAAACTCTGCCTATACCATCATGTCTTTTTTTTTTTTTTCTGAATGAGCTAACTTGGAAGTTTAGCAGACTTTACAAATTCTCACAGAGTCTATCAGTAATGCAACAAAACAAAAACCCTCACAATTTATTCTTTTTAAAAAATATTTACTTGTTGTTACATCTAGTGATTTCTACAGAGGTGTTTTCCATTAGACATACATGCCTATGGGTGTTTGTGATGGAGGAACGCCACTGTCCCATGGGCGATAAAAGGAAGAAACAACACAGTGCAGAAGGATGGTACTACATAGAGAGGATGGTGGCCTCTCTTGGTGGGAAGCACTAAGCTTTCTCCTTGACTAGAAATTAATTAAGTAGAAAAGTGTCAACATTAATTTTTGTGTGTGTGTGTGTGTGTGTGTGTGTGTGATGGCAAACACATGGAGGCTAGCAAATGACCTGTGATTCTCTCCATTAACCATCATACTGGATCCAGGGGTTGAATCCAGGTCCTTGAACTTGGTGTCAAGTGGCCTAAGACACTCATCTCTCTTACTGGCCCCAAGATTAGTTCTTTTGGTAAAACATAGGTCAAAATCCCTCACTGTACCTTTTTTTTTTTTTAAAAAAAAATATCTTAGAAACAACTTCTTTGTTTAGTTTAGGTAAAATTTTCTTCAAAAGTTTTTCTGATTTTTAAAATTGGTTTTTCTACATGATTCATGATATACCTGGTTCTTGTCTTCCTTTTTCATCTACTTGAACTTTCTACTGAAACAGCATTGACAGGAAGAATCAGCGTTCACAAATTTTATTCTAACTTTGGGATTCTTTATGATCATAGGTTTGTAACTGAGCCAGCTTATCACAAGAAAAGAAACAGGTCTGTGAAGCAAATTAACTGGGGGCCAAGTCTAGGCTTCCAATTTCATTTCCTTTGCACCTCAGCTTGGACTTAAGCCATCAGCACAGCAGGGGAAAAGCAATGGGTATGCACCAGGCCACCAACACTTCCACCCAGAAGATGTGCAGAATGGCAGAGATAATGAATGTAATTAAAACAGCATGTAGCCAAGAAAAAATAATTAGTATATAAGTTGGATGGCTCTGGGAGGCCCATGATATGATAAAAAACATTTTTAATAGTTTTAAAGTAATTGAAACTAGTTTAATTTCCAAATAAGTGTTCATGTATCATAATATTTGATAAATGGATGTCCTTAATAATTATTTTTAAGCTTTAAACTTAAAATGTTCTAGTTTTAACAATATCAGCTTCTAATCCTAGATTGCTTCAACTTATACTTGCAATGGCACCTATAAATTATTTAATTAATATTTTCAGCTGAAAAGAATAATATAAATGCCCTGTGGCAAAAAATAATAAACATGCCTAGAGATGAGACTTAGTAATTACAACTCAGATATTAATACCAAATTCTAAATTTTTCATTGTAATCATTCAGGTTGTAGCATCTAAAGGCATTTTATTCCTGGAAGAAAAACAGGATGTGGAAGAGAACAGAAGAGCAGGAGAAAAGAATGGCAACACATATACACAGATGTATACATGTCTCACCAGTGTTATTTCTTCAAAATCATGAAAGTACAGTATGCTATTACAAACTTAATTATCATAAGTTAGCATATAAGTATATATTATACAGATATTTTCCATTTTTAAATATTAAAGAAGTAATATTCATCAATGAATGCTATATTTTTACAAAATAAGAAATCTTGCACTTTCAAAATTGAATCAGTTTATCATTCATTTTTTATACATTTTCTAGAAATGAATTCCAAATAACTTCTAAACACATTTGTTAAAAATTATGCCTATAGATTATAATCTATAACTCTCCATACCTCTCTATAACCTATAACTCTCTATAATCTATGACTCTCAAACTCTACATAGAAGCTTCTTTTTCTGGTAGGTGGTGATTAATATGAATGCCCACAACTTGGTACGTGCAGAGAATAAGAGACCGTGGAGTACTCAGCTCTAAATGGGACATCTATAGCATACCCACTTCCTCTGAGTCACCAAAATCATCCAGGACAATGAAGTAAAAAGACTGTGAGACCCAGATAGAGTGAATGCCTGGAGAAAAGCAATATTTGCTGGACACAGTAGAACAGAGTTGCACATGAACACATGTCTGTGGCCATACGCACAAGACCAGCACAATATCAAGCCAGCAGAAACTGCAGCATCATTGCCTGTGGGACTTCAGAAGTCCCACTCCTGGTTCTGGAGCTGTTGTCATTGATGGTTGCTGGGGTAGCATCAGTTTTCTTCAGAAGTTTGGGTCTTCAGAGGCTCCTTGTGCTCTACTAGATGGTCACCTATGCATATCCAAAAATCACTAAGTGCAATCATGGTGATTTTAAAAAGAGTGCATGATGTTAGAAAGGAAAACTGCCTGGGGGAATAAGAGAAAAAAATGAAAGGGAGGAAATGGGGGTTGTAGATGTAACCAACCATCTTATAAATAAGAAACACAGAACCAATGCAAAGAAGAAAGCCAAGAGGTCAGAGCTAAGAGCTAAAACCTTACCCTTCCTCCTGCAGTGGTCCTACCTCTCCGAAGGAGGAGGAACTTCCTGTGTTAAAGTCTTTATATAGTCTCTGTTCTGCCTTCTCATTGGTTGTAAACCCAACCACAGGACTGCCTCATCACGGCCTGTCTGTATAGACCTCCAGGTGTTCTATGGTTGGTATTGAGATTAAAGGCATGTGTATCCAATGCTGGCTGTATCCCTGAACACACAGAGACTTACCTAGCTCTGTCTACCAAGTGCTGTGATCACAAGTGTACACCACCACTGACCTGCTGTCCTATGGCTTGCTAATAGCTCTGACCTCCAGGCAACTTTATTTATTAACATACAAATAACATTTTGGTACAAAAGAAAATATCACCATAGGGGGTAGATTTAATAAAAAAAGTATATGCATATGTGAAATTTAGAACCTATAAAATTAAAGCAAAACCCAAAACCAAATAGTTTATGACTAAGGCAAAGTGCTATGGAGGAAGTACAGCTGGAGCTGGTTTTTCAGGCAACAGATCTGTAGATAGAAGTGAGCAGAGGAAGAATGTCAACAAGAGAAGGAATAGCAAGGCAGGTGTGGGCCTTTACACACCGAGCGGAGTGATAATACTGTTGATAGAATTGTCAGTATGAAATATTTATTAAAAAGCCTTGAAATTCAGATGGTGGAACAAACTATATAAGGAATTCAAGGTATGAATTTTTTACACATTTTTAAAAGTAAGAGACTGTATAAAACTAAATTATCAAAGACATCAGATGTTAGGAAAGATATTTCCTAATAAATATTACTTCATGAGGCCAATGCCACTGAAACAAAATTTTATATGATTTCTTCCAAAGATTTTTGAAATAATTTATGTAGGCAGGCATACTTTTAAGGTTACAAGGAAAAAGATATTAAATTGTTAGTATCATAGCTAATATGTTTCACTTAATTTAAAAATAAAAAGCACTAGATTCTTTCCTTTTCTCTAAAAGTACATTCACTTTGTAACATGAATCTTAAAAGTTTTTATTAATAAAATCAAACCCAGAGCCAGGTATTGGGGTGAACACTGGAAGATCAGAGAGACAGAACAGGCCACAGCTTCCTCACCTTGCCAATTCCTCAGCTGATCCTGTTTCCTCAGACTGGAAGCCTCTGAGTCCTCATCCGAATAGATGTCAGTTGAACTGCTGCTCAAAAGCCTAAAAGATTAACCAGTTCTAGCTCCTCATCCTCACACCTTAAATACCTTTCTGCCTCCTGCCATTACTTCCTGGGATTAAAGACTCACTTCCTGGGATTAAAGGTTTGAGTCACCATGCCTGTCTGTTTTAAGGGGGCTTTAAACTCACAGAGATCCGGATGGATCTCTGCCTTCCAAGTGATAGGATTAAAGGCGTGTGTGCCACCATTTTTTGGCCTCTGTATCTAGTGGCTATTCTGTTCTCTGACCCCAGATAAGTTTATTAGGGTGCACAATATTTTGGAGAATACAATATCACCACATCACTTTTATATCAAGTTTGTGATATTGGGGAAGTGGAATGGAATAGAATAGAAGGGGATGGAAAAATAAGGTTAAGGAATGGAGGGAATGTGATGGGATATGGTAAACTAGGAAATAGAAGAGCTGAGAGGTCGGTCAGGAAGGGAAGAGGTGGGTCAGAAGGGAAGGGAGGGATGGGGGTGAGAAAGGACAGAAGAGGAAGAAAGGGGACAGGGAAGGACCAAATGGGAGCATAAAGGAAAGTAAAAGATTGAAAGAGTAGGGATTGGAAGGGAGGGAATGAGATCTGGAGGGGAGAAGGAGAGGAAAGGCAGCGGGTAGAAAGGAAGAGAAGGGAGGAGAGAAAGGAAACGTGGAAAATGGTGACAGAAGGAGAGAAGAAAGGAGATGGGAGTGTGGAGGGAGATTGTTTGAATTATGGACGTAACACAGCTTTGAAACACCTGAAAGAGTTTCATTGAGGAGTTCTATAGCTGAGTTTGGCCTGTGAGCATGTGAATGGAGGATTCTTTTGATTTTTAGTGTTAATCAGTGTGAGAAAACTCATCTTATTTCAGAGACACTCTCCCTGGGTTGGGAATCCTGGACTGTAGAAGTACAGAAAGGAGACCAAGCTCCTGAGTGTGGACATGACTGCCTACTTCACTATTCTTGCCTTTACTTCATCACCAGAACAGACTGCAGAGTGGAACTGTGAGCCAAATAAATTCTCATTCTTCCAACTTGTTTCTGATTGTCAAACTAGGACCTGAGAAGAGGGGAAGAAAGGAGGAGGTGGGTGAGGAAGGAGAAATTAGCGCAGAGCAAAGAAGGGATCAGAAATGGAGGAGAGGGGGACAGAAAAGAAGGAAAAATAAGTGAATGGGAAGAAGAGAGAAACTAGTGTATCCAAAATTACAAATAGAAATTTTTTTAAAAAATCAAGTCTTTGTATATTTGATAAGAGATGATATTGTTTCTAAACCATTTTTAATCTGGAAAAGTTCTAAAGAGGCTCAAGGGAAGAAAGTCAGGTTCTACATAAAATGATTTGCACACGATTATTTCACCAGTTTTTCACAAATTGTGGTTGTAAACATAAAATGAATGGTCCATTCTCTTTACATTACAAACTATCCTGTACTTAAACAATACATGTATAATGTACAATTCTATTCTCTCCTTGTGTTCGCAATAAGAGAGCCTTTGTGAACCATGGAACTAGACAACTGAATACTGAAAGCTTTGCACAAGCATTAGGAGGAAGCATTGGAGTCATATGATACGACAGAGAGAAATTATCATCCGTCCTCCAGTGTTACATTGCACACATGTGTATGGCCTTTTCATATAGATTTTTGTGTCTAACAGTTTTAGTAGTATGTGCTTTGGACAAGAAAGCAGTTCTTTTGAGGATGTTTGCTTCATAAGATTTTTTTGTGTGTGTGTGTGTGTGATAGTATCCCACTCACTACATTAAGTGAGAAATATACTTGGGAATTTATTCTCATTTTCTCATTTAATTTTTTAATGTACGTAATAACTTTCCAAGCATTTTCAAATTTGAACATTTTGATATTGTATATTAAGTCTTACTAATTGACTTTAATTATCAGCAAATATCTGTGTAAGACATTTGAAGATTGTATGAGCATTGGTGCAAAGGCATCTATAAGCGTGCTATTGGAAGGTCATTCTAGGATCCGTAATTCATTTCAGTAGAGTTGTTAACTAAAACAAATGATCAACAGCTAATGGTCTGTTTGGCAGCACTCACAGCCAGAATTATTTTGATCATTCTCTATTAAGATGTGGACCATAGGAGAGCATAGTACTCTTAATTGATTGATATTAACAATCAGTGAACTCTATGTAATAATGAATAAAGCCAGAACAGGGAGACATTGTGGAGAAAAAGAGAAAGAAATGTTACTGAAAATTAGGGCTGTAGACCTCTCACACATGCTTTAGATACAGGTTGCCTAAAAAGAAGCTGGAGGCCTATAGACTACTCTCTCAATTTTTTCATTTAAATGACTTGGGAAAGGCAAACGAATTGGTAAATGAGGGCTATAAAGACTTGTTTCAGAGAGCAGGGGTCACGTTATAAATGTGAAGTAAAAAACATACCATTAGACAATTGACTACTCATGTATGTGATGTGACTGGAACTAAAATTTTCAGACTATATGTCATCATGAGCTAAGTGCTGCAGGATGCATCAGTTGAAAGGAAATCCAAGTGAAAAATCATAAGACTCATAAGTCTTTCTGCATAGAGATATAGGCATGAGATTATAGTTTCTATTTTATTCTATATTTTATGTTTATAACACACTCAAAGAAATTGTCCAAAAAAACTAATATGTCTAAAATTTTGGAAAAGAAATACCAAAGCAAGAGAAAACAACAAGGTCATATTCTTCAAATTGGGTTTATAGCATGGCATAAGACAAATAGTGAAAAACCACAAATAATCTGAGACTATATTTAATATTAAAGGGTTGCTAAAGATCGTCTAGGAACTTGCTGAACTCATTCCCTGGGATGACAAAAAATAAAATTTCCAGGGAAAACAAAAAGCTGGGCTCTACAGGAAAAAAAAAATAGCTTTTCCCCTTCAGAAGGGAGAGGCTCTAGGGCTGGGAGACCACTAAGTGGACTCTGGTTTGTGTGTTTTATAGTGCCCTTGTCTCCTGATCAGCAACCCACCCAAGTCCATAGACCCGACACAAAGCCAGATGCAGAAATGAGGCAGGTAGACTCCATCTCATTAGCTCATTGTATAATGGCCAAGGGTCTACTCGGGAAAACCCAGGAGACAAGATTCATAAATCTAGAATTTGTGCTCTGCCTCACTCTGGGACCTATCCACTTTCCAAATCAACAGTTCTCCCAGTGTTAGTTACTTGCATACATACTAGAGAAATCATTAGAATCCCGGCCCATTATCAACAACAGCTGACAGGCAGGGTTGGAATTCCCTCACAGGTTGTCTCTGGGATCATTCACATTCTGATCCCAACTGCAGTTGAACAGGCAAGCGTTGAGAAAAAGGCAGCCGTGAAACTAGATGCCATACCACTTCTTAACCATGGTGAGATCCTGGAAGGAGAAACACCCCAGGCACTTAGACCATGTCAGTCTGACATCAGAGCCCCCGTGCACAGCTACTTGTTCTTCTGGTGCTGACAAACTGTGAGGTTTCTACTATACCTAATTTGTCCCTCTGTTGCTGTTGGAAGCACTTGATAGAAATTGGGAGTTGCATAGGAAACACAGAGCTATGCAACATGCTCTTAAACTTCACCCTGCAAGAAACCAGTCCTTCAAGCTCTCAACCCAGGCTAAAATCTGCTCACCACTATAGATAATTTCTACCATGGTTTCCTCAGAAAGTGGTTAAATACTAATATTGATACTTCTCACTAGAGGCTACTTTTTTTTTAAACCCTCACTATATTTAGACCCTGCCTATGTGCAGATAGAAATCAGAGGATCCTTTCTTCAGGACCATGGCTTGAAGATATCCCAGTGGGTAAGGACAGAGTCTAGGGGAGCCTTTGTTGATGACTGCCTAATTTCTAAGACAAAATAAGTGTATTTGAATGCTTTCCAGATCTTCATTTTCTCCTGCTCCAGGGGTTACTCTGGAGATTTAGTTGCTTTTGTACTGAAGTGAGCATGGGTACCTATGTTCTCTCTTTTCTCATTAGCTACCATGAAAATACAGAAGACTATTTGGGTTACTTGTTCTTAACCATATGACAATATGACTCTTTAATACCATGGGCCAACCTTATCTTGTCTGAAAAGCAACTGGAATAAATATTCTCTTTGGGTATTATTTCAACTCTTAATCTAGCAAATAAGAAATACACCCTATCCTTAGTCCACTTATGTCACAGCGACTAGAAAATGAAAACAAAACAAAAGCAAGGGTTCCCAGATTGGATGGGTGGAAAAAAAGAAGACATCAAGGATAATATGAATAGAGAAAAACAGGATTTAAGATGCCAGGCAGAAAGGCCAAGCAGAGGCCTCCTCTCCAACTCTACAAGCAGGATACCCTTTCACTGCCTCTAGATGTTACCAGCATCTAGTACCTGTATCTGGGCTGTTGCAAGTTCACATGAGCTTCCTAGGTCCAGCCATCTCACTGCTCAAGCATATTGGTTTGGAAAAATATTTAGTAACTGTCTCAGTTAAGGTTTCTATTGCTGTGAAGATATACCATGACCAAGGCAACTCTTATATGGGAAAACATTTAATTAGAGAGAGCTTACAGTTCAGAGGTTTAATCCACTATCATCATGGCATGTGGCAAGCAACACACTTGGTGCTGTAAAAGGGACTCAGATTCTTATATCTTGATCCACAGGCAGCAGAAGGAGTCTGTCCCTCACTGGGTGTAGCTTGAGCATAGGAGACCTTAAAGTCCACCCACCACAGTGACATACTTCCTCCACAAAGTTACACCTACTCAAACAAAGTCCCTCCTCCTATTAGTGCCACTCCCTTATGGGAGTCATTTACTTTCAAATCATCACATTCCACTCCCTGGCCCCTTTAGGCTTGTGGCTATATCATAATGCAAAAATGCATTCAGTTCAACTTCAAACGTTCCCAAAATCTATAACACTCTCAAACTTATTTAAAAGTCTAAAGTTCCAAGTCTTCTGAGATTTTGCGGTCTCTTAACTGTAATCCCTTGTAAAGTCAAAATAAAAAAGCACATCACATACTTCCAACATATAATGATACAGGACATATATTACCATTCCAAAATGGAGGAAAGGGAGGTTAGTGAGGAAATACTGGACCAAAGCAAGCCTGAAGACCAGCTGGAAAAACACCACACTCTGCATCTCTATGTCTGGCGTCAAAGTGCTTTTCAAATCTCCAACTTCTTTCAGCTTTGTTGAGTGCAACACACTTCTTTCACTTGGGCTGGTTTCACTCCCTGATAGCAGCTTTCCTGGAAAAGCATCCCATGGCTCTGGCATTTCCAAAATCTTGGGTTCTCCAAGGCAATCCAGATCTCACCTTCCCAGTTACAGTGGCTCTCAAGGCCTTCATTAGGGACATCCATGACACAAGCCTGACCTCAGTGGCTTTTCAAGTGTCTTGAAGGAAGATTTCATAACCCCTTTTCTCCTATTCTTGACTCTAAATCAAGAACCTTGTGGCTGAAGCTGTCAAGTCTGCTGCTTGCTGATGCTGGAGCATGGTTCCCTCGTTCAATTACACCTTTACCAGCTCTCTGTTTTCAGTGATTTCCTTCATTTCCTAAGCTTGGCTGTCCTGAAACACATTCTGTAGCCCAAGCTTGCTTCGAACTCATAGATATGCCTGCGTCCTGCCTCTGCCTCTGGAGTGCTGGTATTAAAGGTACGCACCACAACATGTGGCTCTAAGCTTTTTTTTTCTTTTTTAGTTCCTTTTTACAAGTTGGAAAGTTAACTGGGAAGGATCTTGTGCTGAGGCCACCACTCTGTAGCTAGAGTTTTCCTGCCTGGCCCACAGTCAGGATAAATCTCTTTCACCTGCCAGTCCCACAGCCGCTCAGACCCAACCAAGTAAACACAGAGACTTATATTGTTTACAAACTGTATGGCCATGGCAGGCTTCTTGATAACTGTTCTTATATCTTAAATTGATCCATTTCTATAAATCTATTCCTTGCCACATGGCTCATGGCTTACCGGCATCTTTACATGCTGCTTGTCCTGGTGGTGGCTGGAAGGCAGTGACTCCTTCTGCCTTCCTGTTCTTTTTATTCTCTCTGTTAGTCCTGCCTATACTTCCTGCCTAGCCACTGGCCAATCAGTGTTTTATTAGCAACACATTTGCCATATAGAACATCCCACAGCACCACTCCCTTTGTTCCATTTCTTAATCTGTTTATATCCTTGAACACAGGACTTTGCTTCATTCCACTCCCTGGTACTCCCTTTCTATTCATATTGTACATTTTATATTTCTCTAAGTTCAGCTTACTCCTTTTCATTATAAATCTTCATTAAGGTTAACACTAATAATCACATGACAGAGTCTATTCTAGGCTGTTTTGAGATTTCTTCTGCCAATGGAATTAATCCAAAATTCTTCACTTTAGCCTCAGGCAGACTTTTTGGACAAGGGCAAAATGCAGCCACATTCTTTGTCAAAATATTACAAGAACTATCTCTAGGCAACATATTAAAATTCTTCTCCTCTGAAAACTCTTGAGCTACACCCCTACAGTTCAAATCATCCTCACCACCACTGTCTTTCTTCCTCATACTATGGCCCATTAAGCAGCACTTAAAGTATTACATTGATTTCCTAACCCAAACTCCCAAAGTCCAAATTCCTCTAAACCAAAGCATGGTCAGGTATATCACAGTAACACCCCACTCCTGGTACCAACTTCTATCTAGTTAAGAGTTTCTATTTCTGTGAAGAGGCATCTTGATCAAGGCAACCCTTGGAAGGGAAATCATTTAATTGAGGCTAGCTTAAAGTTCAAAGGTTTAGTCTATTGTCATCACAGCAGATGACATGCAGGCAGACATGGTTCTAGAGAAGAAGTAGAGAGTACTATGTCTTGATCTGCAAAGAGAAGATGGAGTATCACTGTCCCACATTGGGCACAGATTGAGCATAGGGGACCTCAAGGCCCACCCTACATAGACACACTTCTTCAAACAAGAAAACACCTATCCCAACAATGCCACACCTCCTAATAGTGCCACTCCCTCAGAGGGCCATTTTCTTTCAAACCATCATAGTAACTTTTCTGAGTACTGATGAAACTTAAGGCTTGTGCTCGTTCAGGAAAGCCATCTACCAATAACTTCCACCCACAGCTCCACACACGTAACTCCTAACACTTTTCTACCCACCCTCAAATTATCTTTGGGTCCCCCAGAGCCCAGTGTATCCTGCAAAGTCAGCAGAAAGCTCTGTATATTTTAAAGATGAAGGCATTAGGTGAGGGGATAGGGAGAGGGGTATGGGTGGGAGGGAACATTTCTCCCATGACCCTAACAGTATGCATATGGGTTTCAAACAGCTAATGCCCCTTATGGGTGTCAGCAATGATTGAAAGCTTTCCTATATAGAGACAGAACTTTCACTCCTTGTTTATTCATGGCTGTCTACATTTGAATTTTATACAAATAGTTAGGCTGAGCTCAGATAAGCTTTATATCACTATTTTTTTTTCTACATTGGACAACTTAGATGACCTCTGGTTTTCCCTACTTGCTAGCATGGCCCCAAAAATAGAAATCTGAACGAGTACTCTTTCCTTACCAGCAGCCTATCTCTAGGTGACTACACTTAGCTATTCACAGTTCAAAGGTTTAAGAACCAGATATGGGGTGAGGAAGCAATCAAGCAGCAGAGTGACCTTTTCCATTAAAACTTTGATTGGATAATATGTTCTCTCTTATTCTTCCTCTCTGAGGAAATGATTCGCTCCCTGAAGGCTGGCTTCCAGTATTTATTTATTTGTTTATTTATTTATTTATTTGTTTGTTTGTTTGTTTGTTTGTTTTTGGCATAGGAGTGGTATCATAACCCTCTGTCCTGTTTCTTTCAGGGGAAATCTCCATCCAGCCTTATGAGATCAAAGCACTTACTCCCTTGGGGACCAATTCCCTATTCTATTTGCTTTGGGTGTAAATGAGGACTGACTGGGGTTTCTCACCAGGCTGGTTGTGGACTGGAAATGTTTTCTCTCTCATAAGAAGTCCTCAGAGTGTTGGATCGCCGTAATCTCTTCTGAGTCCTTAGTGATTTTGTCAGGTAATGTGAGTTTGAGTGTATGGGCTCAAATCCCAGATGAGAATCCCCCAAGAAATGATAGCCACATAGGATATCATCCTACTCATTCTCTGGCATGGACAAAGAATTGAACACCTTGGAAACACAGATAACTAAGCCTCAGAGAAAACAAAAGTAACAATGATTTCCCCTTGGGATGGAAGGGGCCTAAGACTAGATAGAGTCTGCAAAATAGATTCTACTGGGGATATGATAGGGTTGTAGGTCCTCCTCTCCATTGTTTCTGTTTAGATAACCACGCCATGTATGAACATAAGTGAAAATCATTCATCAAGGCAACTTCCTTTTAAGAAAAATGTACACCAAAACCCAAACCATACTAGTAAGACACCAGGACAAGAGTTCTCTTGGCTGAAGTAGGTGGTGACTTGTGCTTTTACTATTGGATAATTTCTGCCCTCACAGTCTTCTTGATTGGCTAAATTTGCAAGAATCACTGCAAAAGAAGTAAAGTAAAAGGGGAAGAATTTGGCTGCTCCAGCCATCAAATTTTGGGCATGGAACAGGGTCTTTGTGCAAATAAAATTTTACCAGGTTTGGTGCATTGAAAGTGCAAGAAACTCTGTAATATTTGCTCTTAGTGGACAAGCCTCTTTGATAGAAAATAAAACAAAAACAAAAGATTTCCCTCATTATTGTCATGGTTTTCTTGTTAAACAGGCATTCTGAAACAATAAGAGTTAGATGACATAATTTTCTCACTTTGACAAAACACTACTAAAAGGTTACTAAATAATTGACAATTGGGCAGTAACATAAAGGGTCAATATTTATGTGATTTCAAGAGGTGAATGACTTGGCCTTGGGAGTGAAATATACATTATTCATTGACCAATACTCAAAACCATCATTCAAATGAAAATAAATGGCTGAATTTGTTTTTCCAGGAAAAGATGTCAAAAGTGCATGGTGACCTGATTCTAATTATGATGATGCACATGATTTTATAAACTGTAATACTATTTTAGAAAGCGTAACCTAGAATACAAAGAACCAGATATATGCTTATCCATGTATCTATAAATTTCCAATTTAACTATTTGTTAAGGGAGACACTTAAAGAAAATGAAATGACATAACCAAGTAGGAAAATAGATCCCATTTAGAGAAAAGACAGTGATCTAGTAGAAATTATGTGTTGATTCTTTTTTTTCTTGAGGGTCCAACTTCAAGTGTTAAAATAATAGTTTCAGTATTGGGGTTATGTCACTATCAGGCTTCCTTGACTTTTAAGTTCTAATAGTAATATTTTTATGTTTATGTCAATGCTAATTGCCAATTTCAACTTCACACAATATAATGATTTACAGATAAAATGGCAACACATAGGCAATATGTTTAAGAAATTCCATTATATTTTAAAGTTATTAAAACATGAAATTAACATTTTCTTTTATAATTCTCAGATTTAATATACCCAAAATGAAAGATCTGTCAAAAAACAGTTAAGACTCCCCAACTCCATTAATGAAATGATGTGCCTAAAACTTTGTAGAGATGTACCACATTGAAATCTTAGAAGTGGCTAGATTGACAATTGACAACTAGATATAATTCAAAATATTATAATAAAATACAATAATAGAAAGCATTTTATTTTCTCTGTCTTCATGAATGAAAGAAACAAGTTTTCAAAACAGTTTCCCATAGTGAATTAATCTATTTGGCTAAATTAAAATTGGAATTTTTTTATCATAGTTACGTAATTTTTATGGGAAAAAATTTCTCAATATTGGTCAAGTAGAGAGATGCTGCTGTGTTATATCTACAAATTAGATAGTCACATTACATTACATTAGAGTGTATAATATTCTTACATTAGAAGTTATAATAGATGTTGACTAATGTGGTAATTTGAATGAGAGGCCCTCCTTAGAATTGAGAATTTGAATACTCAGTCTCAAGTTGGTGGCACTGTAAGTGGCAGCTTAGGAGGTGTAGCCAGAGTATGTATGTCACTAGTGGCAGGTTTTTAGAACTTAAGACCTTATCCTATTATGAGCTTGATATCTCTGATTTCCTCAATTTCTGTTCTCTTGCTGCCATGCCGTTTCTTCACTATGATGAACTCTTACTCTTCTGGAATCATAAACCCAAATAAATCCCTCTTTATGTAATTGACCTTGGCCATGGTGTTAATCACAGCAAGAAAAATATAACTATGACAAATGTAGGTACCAGTAAATAGGCTATTGTAACTATGCTGATTCTTGGACACAAGTGGAGGAGTTCAGAATTTTGAATTAAAAAATTAATGGATTATTATAGTAGGAACTTAGAAAACAGTAACACAAAGAACCATGTGAACTTTGGAGGCCTCTCTTTCAAGAGGATTCAGAAGGGAACATTATTATAAACCAAGCTAGAGACCATTCTTATAATATTATGGAAAAACTGTGGCTGTTTTCTACTCTTGTCCTAAGAACTTGCTTGGGTCTAAATTTAAAGGTAATAAAATAGTTAATTATATTGGCAGAGATGTTAGGACAGTCTACTGTTAATTCTGTTTCATGTTTAATAGTCATCATTTTTATGTAGGTCTGAAATGAAAAAGAACAAATACAGCAGAAAGAAATGCATGATTATAATTTGGAGAGGAAAAGGACAATGGCAAGCTTAATGTTACAGTCTGGGTTTGGGCTAGAAGACTTTCTGCAATTATCAGTGAAATCAGTGTTTTTAAGGAGAGGCCAGATATACATAGGAAAGGGGAAAGACTCCCTTGAGTCAAGATCGTAGGAATTGTAGGTTTGCTAAGAGTATGTCACTGGTGGTGGGGTTTCGGGGCCACCCTACTCTCTGATCACTCTGCTTTGTGTTTCTGGTCCCAGATGTTAGCTCTCAGCTTCCTTCTCTTAACAATATGCCTTTTCTACACCATCATTGGATATTTTCCCTCTTGAGCCATAAGTCCGGATAAACTTTCCTTCTATAAGTTGCCTTGTCCATGGAATTTTACAAAAGCAATATAAATGTTAAGACATTATATTTGGAATTGTTTTATTCTACAGATAATGAAATTGATAACATGAGAAGTGTTAATATTTGTTGTGAAATTCTTAATATCAATAGCATCAATATTCATAGTATGTTGTTCATTTTTATGTGTTGGCAACTTTGAAGAGTATACTAATGAAACTAAATGTTTCAAAATAAAATAAGTAGTTTAGAAATAAAATAAAATTGAAATCATCACTACAGAAAATGATCCACTTGAAGCACTCTTCCTCATTATCCCATGTAGGATCTTGCTTCATCATTGACAACTACGAAATAATCTCATTCACCCTTTAAATTGTGTTCAATGTCCAGGACACACATTGTGTAAGCAGAGAAGTGATTTCCCCAAGTTGTCCTCTTACAACCATATGTGAGTGGTGGCATAAACATGTGTACACACACACACACACACAAATAAATAAGATATATTTAACATGTCAAAGGAGAAAAAGTGATAACTCACATGAGAGAATATAGGATGTAGTTTAAAGGAAGAAAATTATAATATGGGTAAGATAACTAAATGTTTACCTCCACAAGTAAGGATTTTGGAAAAATTTGCCTTCAATTTATACTTTATATATTAGAACACTAAGGAAGAATTCATATTTAAATTTTTAAAAATATTTGCAAATGCTAACAATGAATAGTACAAGCAAGATAAAATAACTTTATGGTATTAAAACATTGGTATTTAGTTCAGTGTACATTTTAAATAAATACAAGAAAATTATTAATAACATAGTTATTTTTTAAATTTATTTCATTCTCATTTTCTTTTTTCTTTCCCTTTCTCTGTATTTCTCTTCCTTCATCTGCATCTTCATCACTGCCTTAATACATATCCTCTCTCTCTCTAATCTATTATGTATCTATATTTCATCTATCATCTTTATGTCTATCTGTAACCTATCAATATATCAGTCTGTCTATGTATGTATGTATGTATGTATGCGTGTATGTCTTTCCATCTATCTGTCTGTCTATCTATCTATCCATCTATCTATCTATATCTATCTATCTATCTATCTATCTATCTATCTATCTATCTATGTCTATATAAAATCACCTATCGTATCTGTCTTTCTATTATTACTTACCTATCAATTCATTTTAGAATGTCTACAGTTCAAAAAGGAAGTCTTGTAAATATTTGAAACAAACAATGGACACATTATCTTTAGTATATTTCATCTATTTTATATGTAACTTTTATTTAAAATGTGATATGATCTTCTTTATGTACCATTTTATATAGAATTAATTTTAAACACTTTGCCCATATCATCTTAAAATACTATGATAGATACTTAAGTGAAGGGTGCAATATACATACTCATTTCAAATACTAGTTCTTAATGGATAAAGTGCCAATATCATAAGTAATTAAGAAATATTACTTAATAATTTTATAGTGATATTAAACAAATAGTTTTGAACAAATGAAAAGATAAAGATAATTTTAAATATCAGATAAATAACAATTTAAATATATATTGTATATAAAAATTTTTACTGTACACAGTGACTTAAAGCTAAGAAAAATTGCATTTTATAGTAGTATATATTAATTGTATTGAATAATGGGTTTTACGATATTTTCATAAATGTATAAATACTTTGGATCATATTCATTACTGTTAATGACTCTTGTCCTCTTCCCTTTCTTTTTCCAATTAGTCTATCACCTACTTTTATATTTTTGTTGTTATTTTGCATTTTTTCATATGTGTGACTCAGTGAATTTCATTAATTCTGCTTACAGGACTATGGAACCCTACCAGTACTATACCAATGTTAGTGTCTGTTCTCAAACCCATGAGCCACTACCTGTCTAAATAGCCAAAGGTCATTAAGGAGTGGGGAAGTCAGCTACTAACCTCTAACTACCATCAATGGACTCTAAATTGTCATAGAGGTTTGAGGCCCCATGAGTCTTTCTTCCTTCCATGACAGGATATTCCCAGGTCCAATCCTGAACAGGTCTTGCAAAGATAATTACAGCTACTGTAAGTTCCAGAGTACCAGGGTCATATCATGTCTGAAAGACACTCCATGTCAGCCTCTGGCTATCTCTTTTTTCTGCCATCTCTTTCATAATGTTGCCTGACATTTGGAATAGGTGAAAGAGATGATCCATTTATAGCTGAGCAACACAGAGTCACTAGGTCTCAATACTTGATCAGTTAGGATTCTCTACAATTACCACTGCTCACTGCCAAAAGGAACTTCTCTGACCAAAACTGTCAGCAGTGATAACCTATGGGTATAAAAATGATTGTTAAAAATGCAATTTGATGAGTACATCATGCTCATTTAGCACAATAATTTCACTGCCTTCCCCATGACCTTTTACCTGATTTACAGTACTAGATATGGATTACCTCCTGTGGACTGGGCTGGAATTCTAACCAGAAGTCACTTGCTTGTGTCCATGACAGACATGCTACTACTGTATCATTGGGCACAGCTTGCCTCACCAGTTGGAATATGATATACATGGTCAACAGGTGAGTAAGACTGTAAACTACAATACTTCTCCAGCAGCATGCAATCTCATCACTTGGCACTACTAGGGTTAGTCAGGGAGGAAGCTTCCACCTCAGTTCAAGTTCAATTTCTCTAGGCCTATGTCTAGAGAATGTGATATATTCAATAATATAGGGTTACCATCTAGTTACAATATGCAACAAACCAAATTAATGTCTCTCTGTATTTTTAGGGGCTGTACTTTCTTAAACATGTACTATTGACATCTATAAAAATCAAATTGTCTATAGGGTTGTTGGTTTAGTTTTGGGTCCTCTATTTCTATGTCTGTTTTTGCTTGTTTTTCAAATGCTGTTTTCCTTACTGTGGTTCTGCACTATGACTTGAAATCAGGCATGGTAATACTTCTATCTTTATCATCACTGTCATCATCATCATCATCATCATCATCATCA
>CABHPP010142789.1:0-29492 GCA_902168425.1 Peromyscus attwateri
GCGAGAAAGCGCGGCCCGGGCGCCGCCGCGCAGGAGGAGGACCCGGGTGGTTGCCTCGCCGGGGTGCCGTGGGTCTTTTCTGCGTGGCCGGGGACCGGCCGCACCAGCCCCTCGCTCCCCGCCCCCTGGCCGGGGACGAGGGAGGAGAGGAGAGAGGAGGGGAGGAGAGGCGCGTTCTGGCCTGCTGACAGCAGCTCTACTCCCACAACCCGCATATGTCTGATTCCGAAGCAGGGAAGTGTGTCCAACACACCCAATGCAAAGACAGGTTGTTGAATATTTTTTCTCTCATCACTAAAAAGGATTCCCTGCTGGGTGCAATCAAGATCCATAAACTCACGGCTCGAGTCGGTGTGAAAGCAGCGCTCCAGCCCAGACTCCCTCGCTGGCGCTAAATGCAGGCTCCGGGCGGGCGGGCGGGCGGAGATGCGCAGACATCCGCTTGCAGTCTGGCCTTGCGACCGGCAGTTCCCGGCACATTAGGCAGTGCGCTTATTTTGGGCTACGCTTCAGTGGATTAACTTTACAGCGTAAAGTTTCGCGGTGCGGGTATGGTCCCTGTGCCCCCGCCCCCTCCTTTTTCCATGCAGAGCCAGGGGAAAGCGGAGAGACCTAGCAGGGTTGTTGGCTGCCTCTGAGGGGTCAGGCAAGCCGGGCAGGTGGTTCCCTGCTGACCTCTGGCCCCCTTGGGGGAAGTACGCAGTTGCTGACCCAGCCTGCCTCTGGGCTGCAAGATGCTCTTGTCCCCTAGCAGAGACCAGCTCGCCGGCTTTGAAGATCTTGCACCCATCTCTGGTGAGGTTGAGGGGTAGGGGTGGCCCTCTGCATGGGTGGCAAGCTCAGGATCCCTTCCCCCTTATTGTCCAAGCGGGCTTCTGGCTCTTTCTCACAGCGGGGACAGGAGGCCAGGACACATGTTGGAGACTGGAATCCTGTTGTCCATATAAAGACATTGCTTTCTTTTCCTTCTGGGTTGTTCCTTGCTCCTGAGAGGGGAGACTGAGGCAGGAAGGAAGTAGTAGAGGTCTCTACTGGGCTATGGGAGCACATTGAGGCCATTGAGGAGAGCTGAGAGATGGTGTGAATTATAGAAGCACCCCCATTTCATTCTGCTGTTTGGGGAGGGAAGAGCTCAGAGTTCTTGTGGAAAAGACAGACCCTCCTCCTCTCCTCCTCCACACTCTCTGTGACCATCCTCTGGCCTTAAGCTTCTCATGGATTAAGTGTCATCTCCAAAACAGTCCGCTCTCTCCCTGTACCCCATTTTGGGGGGATGGTGGTGGCGTAGCACACAGTGTATCATTCCAAATCAGAATGAGCCTCAGTTGTAGTAGGCAGAGGGAGGTACTCTATGTGCAGTGTGCAATCTATTATACAGAACTTAGTTATCCAAAAAGGGTCCTTGGTGTTGACTTGGTGCAAGTTATTAGATGTGACTGTGGGGGACCCAGAGGTCCCATCTAGGAGGAGAGAACAGCTTCCCATCCAATCCTCCATTTGTTCATTTATTAGGGCTGACTGTGGGCCAGGCACAATGTTTAGGCACCCAAGGGGAGCAGATGGAGTTTGAATGTAAGACAAAGTGGAAAGGACTGGAGAAGCGGGGAGACGGGAAGAGGCTGCTTAGGAGAGGCCTCGCTGCCTAGGTCCTGTCGGGCTCTAAACCGGAGCTCAGTGAGGGCTGAAGAACCATCCCCTCTCTGGCCTGTGCCCTTCTGGGCTTTTCACTGTTTGCAAGAGACCCCATGGAAAATTGTGCTTGGAGCGTTGCACACCAATGAGAAATGACGAGAAAGAAAATGTCGAAGTGGTTTGGGGGAGCCCTGGACTGAAAAATCCTCTTCTCCTCACTCATGAATCATAAATCATTCTTGTACCCCCCACCCCCACCCCACAGATCAGCACATTGCAAAGACAGGTTGTTGAATATTTCTCTCTCATCACTAAGAAGGCCTCCCTGCTGGGTGTAATCAAGAACCATAAACTCTCCTGGCTGCAATGTTGCAGAGTCGGTGTGTGAATCGAGCCCCACTCAGCTGCCCTCAATTCAGACAGCTCTGGCTGGCTGACAGTGCAGGCTGCTCTCCCTGATGCATTGGAAGGGTCCAGAGTAAGGGGCTGGGGGCTGGGACTCCTCATGTCTCCACAATCAGCTGTATAGTGGCCTGGGGTGGAACTCAGGGCACCTTTCCACAAAGGTCAGGATAGAGAGAAGTCGATGCCTTCAGAGGAGTCTGGGCGTTGGCACATATTATGGGCGTGCCTTGGCCCTCTCTGTATGTCCCTCAGGTTCCCAGGGAGAGGAGACCGGAGTCAGAATGAGACCTGGTGGGTTGCTTGTAGTGGGCTGCCTGATCAGATGACATGGCTTCCCTCTGGTTTTCAGAATTGTTTGTTCCAATATGGGAGGGTATAAGGACCCAGTATTGCCCCAGAGGGCGGGGGTGGAGCTGGAAGATGAGGAGGTTGACAGGAGAAGACAGAGTTGGGGAGAGGCCCCAGGGAAGATGACTGCTTAGTCACAAAAGGCATCATCTGTTCTTTGGAAACCCACTAGCAGAGCTAGCTTAGTCTTCCGAGGACAGCCCTGGTTGGAAGTCTGCTCCATCTTTCCTCGACTTTCTGCCTCTGACGTGACCCTCTCCAATGTCACCACCACTGCCTAGACCATTGGCTCAGATCACTTTTCTTTCCCCACTCACTAATGGCCCCCAGTAATCCATTCAGAATTGACTCTCCCAGTCAGCCAGCAAACCCAAGAAGACCCCAGCAGTATAGCTAATACACCTTACATTTCCTTGCCGTTAGGGCCTTTGAGTTCACCGTCGCCACCCCCAAGCCTGGCTTGCTGCTCTTTTCTCCATCTATTTCTAGCAAGCTCCTATCTGTGATTCAAGGACCAGTGGAAAAGTCCCCTCTTCCAAAGAGGCTTTCCGGATCAGGTCCAACTGTGTGCTTCCTGGGCAATTGTGCCTGTATCAATTCAGGCCTGTATCATGATCCTCGGGCCAGTGAGTGTTCCCCTCCTGCTGGACAGGTGCTCCACCCTTAGGGCTTCGATTCAATGATTCCGCAGTGATATTTCATTTGTGCTCTAACTAATAAAACTTATCTGGGGATCAGAGGACAGAGCCAGCCACTAGAGTGGACATATCTCTGGTCTCTCAGTTTTCACCCCCCCCCCAAAAAAAAGATAGGATTAAAGGCGTATGTGTCACCACTGTCTGGCCTCTATGTCTAATCTAGTGCCTGGCTCTGTCCTCTGATCTCCAGATACGTTTTATTTGTTCGAGCACAAATAAAATATCAGCACAGGGTACCCAGAGCCCAGCGCTTACTTTGTTGGGATGAACAAGACTTGAACTCTGATCACCAGACTTCAGCAGCACTTGCTCCTGTCTCTACTTGTTGCCCTGGGTGGGAGAGTGTACCCTGGTTTCCACAGACCAGTCAATTGTGGGTGTGTCTTTCGAGCTCCAAGGAGGGCAGGGGGGCTCTGCTTCCTCTCTGACAATACAGGCTCTAAGTGGGAGCTGCTGAGCTCATCAGAACTGGATTTGGATTTTTGGTAAAGTGGATGGAGCATGGTGTCTACAGGGTTGTGCTGTGTGGCTTCCTAGGGAAATGGTGGAGGGAGTCTCTGTGGGGATGGGTGTCAGGGGAGTGTTTTCAATGCAGAGCTTTCATGGGGTTGGAGGGGCCTTTCTGCTCAAGCCTGGAAGGGCAGATTGTAGATCTTGGGGTTGGCGCCCAGTGTAGGGCACCTAGCTGGTGGGAGCTCAACTCCTAACGTGTCAAATCCTATAGCTCTCCAGGAGACAAAAGGACAGCGTCGGTCTTGTGGCTGCCTCCCCTACCTCTCTGGGGAGGCCTGGAGCAGGAACTCAGCTAAAGCGAGGGCTTCCTGTCAGACAGAGAGCAAGCTGCCCTCCGCCTCTGCAGAGGGGATATTGCCCGGCTTCAGGGCTCCCATAACTCTTTCAAGACAATCACTTTATTTATATGAGTTTGTTTAAAAAAAAACCCACAGACGATCCACCCAGGGACCTCTCCAACCGCCTCGGCTTGATTCTCTCCTCTCCTTCGAGTCCATAACTCTTAGTCTTTTGATTCTCCCAGTCCACAAACTATAAAAATCTTATTTCTATAAGGTCTTTTATGGTTACCAAGATAGTCAATAGTGTCATTTTCATTCATATCATTCTGCAGGGAAGTTAGAGGAAACGAAGCAGACAGAGGAGAGCTATAAATAAGGTTCAGCTACACAGGGCCCCAAGCGGATCCCACTGCGTTCCTTTAAAACTACTCATGCACAGAATACACACACTACATACACAAACGCACACAGATATGCACACGGTGCCCACTCATACCAAGAGACAGGTGCACACAGGTTCAGCCATGCACAGAGACAATTGCTTTGCCCTTTGGGCAAGACCTGTGTGCTTGTATGCATGCTGCTTGCATGCATGCATGAACATGTGCGCACACATACACACACACACACACACACACACACACACACACACACACACACAACTTGGTAAGTATTAGAAAGAAAAAATTCTTTTCTGGAATTTGCCTGGCTTTGAAGAGCCGAGAGCAGACAGCAGCACTCACAGTGGCAAAGATGGTGGGGGGAATGAGGCAGGCCAGCCTAAAAAACACATTCCAAAGCCATGAAGCACAGGGCTGGGCACCCAGCCACTCATGAGCTCATGTGCGGGGAAGTTTAGAATTCCCACTGACAGAAGAGCCTGAGCCCCTCAGCAAACTCTGGGAATGTTGTGGCCACTCTTTGGGTCCCTTCTCACAAGAGAAGGGTGTGGGGTGAGGGCTGCACGGTCCACTGGTTACTCTTGTTACCAGTTTTTCTTTGGGGGTCGGGTGGGGAGGTGGTTTCAAGATGGATTCTCTGTGTAGCCCTGACTGTCCTGGAACTAACTCTGTAGACCAGGCTGGCCTCGAACTCAGAGATCCTCCTGCCTCTGCCTCCTGAGCGCTGGGATTAAAGGCGGGCGCCACCACCATCCTGCTCTTACTATGATTTTTTATTTTAATTTTTTTGGTGGTATTTGGTGCTGGAACCTAGGCTCTTGCATATGTTAGGCATGTGATCGATCACCGAGCGACATCCGTAGGCCCAAATCTGTCTCATTGGCTAGGTGCATAAAGGAAGGACCAGCCACTGGGTCAGGGAGCTGAGTCCACACTGTTACCTGGTATGGAAGCAGGCAGACATCCTTCTGTCTCTGAGTCTCTGAATGTTTCTACTCCAGGGAATCATGGGAGGAAGGAGCTCCCACGCCCTTCCTAGTTTGGGAAATAGCAGGTGGACTAGCTACACCACAGGGGTCTCCTTAGTCTCCCCATCTGCAAAATGGGGGCAGTGGGTTCTGGCTGTTAGTAACATTGCAGGGACGCAGAGGGAGGGCCTCTGCAGCTCAGGAATACCCAGGCGCCTCTTCAGAGAGCGGAAGGTTTGAAGCTTGTAAGAAATATAATACATCAGGGTTCCCGAGACCCCGGGAAAGCTACACTCCCAGTTTTCTCCTCCCTCCACACTATTTAGCCTCCCTGCTCTCAACACTGCAGCTTAGATGAAGCCTGGGGCTCTGAGCTCAGGGGCCTGGAATTCCTCTATCCCCCCTCTGCCTTCTACAAGGGAACTATTAATTGTAATTTAAGCCTCCCGAGTTAAAAGCGGCATGTAGATTCAAAGATTCTTTCATGCCAATTACACATCGTTTCTGGCTGCACTTTAGTGCCAGGCTTTTATCTGTTGTTCCGGGGAATCACTTACCGGCCAGAGCACTGTGCCTCACACAGATTTCTTCCTGATTATGTTTAATGGCAAAGGGAGAGTTAACTCTCCGCCCTCCCCGAGCCGTGTCAGGAGTTTCTCCTCACAGCCAGACACAGCAGCTCAGGAGAACAGACCAGCATTTGGGAGCTGTAGGCACCTTTGTGTTCGAGAGCCGTTTGTACAAGCCTTCAAGGGGACTTGTGTGGTTCAGGGCGGCCAAAGAGGGCATGTTGCTGTTATAAATACCAGCAGCAGCTAATTGCTCACTCTACACACTCCATAATGGGAGGAGGCTATTGTGTGCCTGGCTCTGGGCTGTCGTCATCTCCTTACTCACATTGCAAGGTTTGCAAGGTGCTGGATCTTCATGGTCACACACACACACACACACACACACACACACACACACACACACACACCCTCCACACATAGGGACACAACTTTGATCTCTCATCTCATTCACAGATGTGCACATAGTTGGATGCTTTTCACAGTCACTGTGTGTCTGCCTGCCCCCCCCCTCACCCCCAGAGTTAGGAGGCCACATGGATTTGGTGTGGGTCTTGGGATGTCACAGGATGGGATTATAGAATCAGCCCTCCCCACCCCACCCCACCTCCCCATGCTATTGAGCCTCCAGTGTTTCCAACTTCTGCTGTGCCCCCAAACCCCATCATCTATCATTCTCAATTGGAATGGTAGCCTACTTGGTCCGTCCCAGAGCTGGGTATGCTATGGTGTTACTCTGTAAATCTCAAGCACAACATGTCCACATCAGGTCTTCTCTAAACCTTCTCCGGTGGGTGTCTCCCTGTCTGAGGTCTTGGCAAGTCTTTCCATCTCAGGACAAGAAAATGTCATGGTCGTTCTTGGCTCCCATGTTTTCTTCACTTCCTGCACCCAGTCATTGGCCACACATACCTCTGATCACCATTTACCATCACTGCCACCCTGGTGCACCTCACCTGGCTTACTGCAATGACGTACAAGCAGGCTGCCCTGCTTCTGCCCTTTGTCTCTGCATAGACGTCTGGGCAGGTCTCGTTTCAGACCAGGTCCTCTGCCCAAATCTGAGGACCTTATAGTGGCCTGCCAGTTCCTCTATGCTCTGTTCTGTGTCACCCCATCCCATTACTGACCTCTCCTAGTCTCTTCTCCCCCTGCCTGGGATGCTTTCCCACCAGGTTTCCACTTGGGTAACTCCCTTGCCTCCACCTTCAAGTCTCTGCTCAAATATCACTTCTTAATGAGGTTGCCTTAAGTATCTTTGATTTCACAGCCTGCTGCCTTTGGGGGCCCTGCCCTTCCAACCCTTCCTCTTCTGCAGATTGTCTCTTTTTGTTTCCCCACACTCTTCCTTCCCCTAGATGATACCCTTTCCATAGCAAGTTGAATGCACTGGGGAAGACTGTGGTAATGTTCCTTAGAGGAAGTTTACTGGGGAAGGCGCTCAGACCTGTGCGGAGTGAAGGAGGGAGCCTAGGACAGAGGATAAGTTGACATGTGATGTAAGTCACAGCAAAGAGCAGCTGATCCCAAGGGACCTGGGAGCCAGGATAGCTTTCAAAGTGGCTAGGCATTAAGACAGGGGATGGGACATTTATGATTCTCTACTGGCTAGACTTTGGATGTAGGCTGCTTCTAGGGCACGGAGTGACCTTAGGTGAAGCAGCTGTGTTTCCAGAGCAGTTTTGCAGAAAGACTCTACTGAATCCCATGGCCAGCAGCATTCCCCATGACCAGGGAGAAGGAGTCTTAGTTCTGAACTGGAGAACTGGGGCAGACCAAAGAATCCATTATATATTTAAACATATATGAGTGTTGATGTATTATATTCATTACTTATCCATCTCTCCCACTGTACAGGGAGTTACATGAGAGGAAGGCTGTCTGTGGCTGCAGCTGCATGAGGTTTCACAAGTGCTTGGAACAGTAGGCTCTCCGTAAATGTTTCCTGAGTCAATGAATGAACCGGTTCAATTCTCAATGTCTTTTGTCTCTGTCACCAACTTAACTGGAATCTTGGTCCCAGTTCTGACACCAACCAGTTTGTACAAACCATAGACAAATAGTCTAGCTTCCTGGAGCCTCTGCTTCTCCCTCTGTGAAATGGGTAAAGAGAGGCACTGGTCTCACAGGGGTTAGAGAAGAGGAATGTACAAACTTGTAACCACAGTTAGCTGGTGCTCAATAACTGTTAGTTGCTGTTGGTGAGGTCGCCCTTGCTTCCTGGGTTCTGATCAGAGCTGAGACTCCAGCTAGCATACCTGAAGGCAACAGATGCATGGGGAGATGTGGTATTCAGATGTATAATCTGCAGCTAATG
The DNA here is from genome assembly GCA_902168425.1 of Peromyscus attwateri. Classification (NCBI taxonomy): domain Eukaryota; kingdom Metazoa; phylum Chordata; class Mammalia; order Rodentia; family Cricetidae; genus Peromyscus; species Peromyscus attwateri. The sequence continues at coordinate 8,133 of CABHPP010142789.1, forward strand.
AGGACAGAGATCTGCTCACCAGCCTATGGCTGGAGTTCTTGCTTTGGGAAAACTTAGTATGCACCTGTGTGTGTACATGTGTCTGTATACATTATTGCATTCGGGAAAAATGTAAATACAAGCAATGTTCAAAGCTGTTTACTTTCTTTGTTTTGAGACTATGTAGCCCTGGCTGGCCTAGATCCCATTATATAGACCAGGCTGGCTTTGAACTCACAGAGATTTGCCTGCTTCTGCCTCCTGAGTGCTGGGATTAGAGGTATGTGCCACCATGCCTGGCAAAGCTGTACTTCTAAAAGACAACTTATTTTAGGCACTAAGTTTCCTCCAGCAGCCATCCGTGAGTGGGGAATAGAGTAGCCAAGCGGGTTATCTTCTCTCCTGCTTCTCCTCCTCCTTTACCTCTAGCATGAAATAGCTCCCATTACATCATTGAATGAACACCCCACGCCCATAGTCTTTTGTGACTTTCTTGTGGCCAAACCCAGTAGAAATGGACTTGCCCTCAGGAGCAATACCAACCACCATCTTGAATTCCCTAATACGGGTTGTGGAGGATGCTGTGGTTTAGTTCCCAGTAACAGCATTGGTGGCCCATAGCATTCAGTGGCCACTCTCCCAGAATTGCCTTTTGATAAATGGAACTGCCTCTCCTAGAGTTTATGTTCCTCCCTGGAGGCAGTTCCAATTCACTGACTGTTTACTCTCGCCTCATTTTGGTACATCTCTAAAGTGCCACACCTGCTCTAGAACTTTCCAAGGGATTGCTGTCTGTGATGCACATGCACAGGGTTCAAGAGCTCACTCAGCCCAGTCCTACTTTCTTGCTTTTTTGCTAATGTTCCGGCTCTTGCTCTCCAGTAAGTCCTCTGCATGCAAATCTCCATCTTTGATCTATTTCTAGGGAACCTGACCTACTACTACAGTTGGTGCTGGGAGTGGTTCCTAGGAAACAGACTCTAAAATGGGAATCTCGAGCTGGATTATCCATCGGTCTGTTGGTAACGAGAGCCCGTCTCTGGTGGTGGGTGGAGGTTCTAATGGCCCCTGACTGGCTTTAGCAGTGCAATTGTTAAAACTTTCAGCAGTGGTGAGGGAGGATGGGGTAGTGGTGGGAGGGAACATCCTGATGAGTAGTCTCTCTTATACTTGAGAGGCTCAGAGGAGGAAGTGATTATGAAGTCTATAGAACCAGATGATTATGGCCGGGGGCAAAGACAATGGAAGGCTGAGGCGATTCATCACTGTTTTTCTTTTTTTAATTAAAAATTAAGTTCTTTTTATGTGTATGGTTATTCTGCCTACATTTATGTCTGTGCACCACAAAAGTGTTAGTGCCCACGGAGGCCAGAAGAGAGTGTTGGATTCTCTAGGACTGGAGTTATAGACAATTGTGAGCCATCATGTCAGTGCTGGGAATCGAACCCAGGTCCGCTGGAAGGGCAACAAGTGCTCTTAACCGCTGAGTCATCTCTCTAGCTCCTCATCACTAACTTTATAGTGAACTGTGAAAATGGGAGGGCTTCCTGGCCACCAGAAAAAGAGAATTTCCCCTACAGCTGGAGGGTAGAAAAACAGATTTTAACTCAGGATCAGGGTAGAGGATTTCCAAAGAAAACAGAATTCTTAACATAGAATGTCTACAGTGTTTTGATTGGTCAAGGTTTGGTTGAGGGTCCTGATACTTAGGACAGAGACATGTGGATGGAGTCCCTTGACTACCTTGCTGCTCCAGGTCACCTAGGTGGCAGGTGACCTTCCCCTTCCTGTTAAAGGCTATAGTTTTCCTGTGTATGAGGATGATCGAAGGGCCTTTCAAGATGCCGTTTAAGTTGCCCCATGTAGCAACCGCAACACTGCCAGCCACCAGGCCCATGACATGGACAAGGCTGCGATATAACCAAGGCTGCCCAGGACGAAGAGGATGCAGGGCTCAGCCAGTGGCCCCAGAAGGATCAGGGAGATAAGGTCTCTCTTGCATCATTGCTGGGCTCTCTGCTTCTGGTCTTACCTTACTGGTCCACCTTCCACCTTCCTGTTAGAGGGAATCTTTTGAAACAGATGGCTCACCAGTCTCTGCTTTGCTTCGAACCCTTCAGTAGTCCCTGTTGCCTCAGGGGAAACCCACATTCCTCTGCTCGCTGTTGCCTCCTCTCTTATCTCGGTTTCCGTGCGTGCGTGTGTGCGTGCATGCGCTCTGCTGGCACCAGCTTTGCTTGTTCTCACACGGGAGCCATTCTTTACTCTTGCTGTTTCCTTTGCCTGGAAGCTCTCTCTCCTTCCTCCCTTCGCAGGGATCCTCTCGTTTCAGTTCAAGTGCCATGGGCTCACCTCCAGGAGGGGTTGCGTTCTGGTGTCTGCCTTCCTCTCCAGGGCATCTACCTCTGTCTTCAGCTGCTAAGAATGTCAGTTCCTCGGTGTGCCCAGCCACATCCCTCCGTGGGGACTGTGAAACAGCAGGCAGACACCTTTGCTCAAGCGATGGCCCCTCGTGGAACAACCCACAGCCCCTACTGGCTGATGAGGGGGCTCGAGGCCCAGCCTCCTGGCCCCTGCTTAGAACAGCTCTTCCCTTTGTGACTGCAGAGTAGTCAAAGGTCGGTCCCAGGCCTTGGGTGCTGTTCTAGGGACTTTTCTGTTGCTGTGAAGAAATACTGTGGCCAAAAGCAACCTGGGGACGAAAGGGTTCATTTCATCTTACACTTCCAAGTGACAGTTCATCACTGAGGGAAGTCAGAGTAGGAACGGAAGGCAGGAGCCAGAGCAGGAACTTGAGGGAGAACCCATGGAGCAGTGCTGCTCACTGACTGGCTCTCAGCTTCATGTTCAGCCACCTTCCTTATACAGCCCAGGCCCACCTGCCTAGGCATGGTACCTTCCACAGTGGATTGGGTCCGCCTACAGAAATTAGCAATCAAGAGAATGCCCCACAGATACGGCCCACCGGCCAGTCTGGTGGAAACAACTTCTCAATTGGGACTCCCTCTTACTGGTTGACTCTAGTGCGTGTCAAGTGGACAGGAAACCAACCACCACAGGTGCGAGTCCGGTTCTAACTTACTCGTTAAAAACAGTTTGATTGACATGCACTAGTCGCACATGTTTCTAGGGTACAGCACGCTATTTGAACACATGTGCGTACTGTGTTAACATTTCCCTGTCTACCATTTTCATCATGTTCGTAGCTTTTGAGAGCCTCTCTTCCAGCTAAAACGTGGTGCAGTGAATTCCCCAGGTCATGCTACAGACCATTAGACCTCATTGCTGCTGTCCAGCTGCGACTGGTACCCCTCATCCATCCCCCGCCCTCCCCACCCTTCCGATCTCTCATGATCGCTGTGCTACACCCAATGAACTTGGCCTTTGGCTTCTTCCTTTCCTTATAGGTGTCTCCAGAACATCTCTTCCCCCAACGAAACTCATTCTTTGAGTTTTCTTCTGTTTCAGAGGCTATTCCAGAGAGCCCAGTCTAAGACACTTTTTAAATGTGTTCTGAGATTTTTCTTTCTCTGGGCCTCCTCAGGACATAGACATCAGCTAGTGTGTGTTTTTCAGTTTCCTGTGGCTGCGTAACAAACTAGGCCGTAAGAATAGTGACTTAAAGTGATTGAAGTTTTCCTCTCTAGCTTATGAGTCCGTTGGGCTCTTCTGGGCAGTTCTGCATTATCTGTTGTGACTGCACTCAGCTGGGAGCCCCTTTGAAGCTGGAATGTCCCAGATGTTTGCTCCCTCTCCAGAGCTTCCATCCACATGGTGTTTAATCATTTGCTCTGACTTTCTTACACCGTGGTCACGGATTCCCAGAAGGAGGAAGGAGAAGTGACTGTCATCTTAAGGCCTGGTCCCCACTCCTGCCACGTACTACTGATGAGAGCGTGGCGACAGGCGTGATTGAAAAGGAGGGGACCAGGTTCCTCTGTGAGAGGAGAGCATCACGATGTTGGGCAAGAGGGAGGAGCTGACCACTGGACACTGACTCCCACAGCATCCTGCGAAGAGCTCCTTGAGAACAAGGATTCATCTGTATGTCCATTGTCTCCAGCCCAGGCACTTCCAGGGACTGTCAGAGATCCTTGGTGACAGAGTTCCAGTCCCACTATTTCTCATGTTAGAATTGTGGGCTGAGAGAGAGTAGAGACAGTACTGACAAGCCGAGGCTGTCAGCAGCCTCTGATGCATCCTCCCTTTAATTCCAAGATAGCATCCAAATGCTGCCTGGGAGTCTTTCTGGGCATGGGCTCTGCCCCCTGGGGCGTGAACGGGCAGATTTGATTCAGCCACATGGTGACACAGGGTCCTGGATCCAAACACAGACTTCATAGCTAAGACTTGTCTCCTCTCTCCTGTCATTGTACATTTAGAGCATGTGGAAGTCATTAGTGTTGTTTGTCAAATATTTCTGGCTGTGCACCTGCTGAACACATGGAAGGATTGCACTTCTTGGCCCTCTTGTGGTTGGGTGAAGCCTTGTGATGAATTCTGGCCAATGAGCTGCGCGTGGAAGTGATTCGTGCCGTGCACGGGCAGGCTGGCGTTTAGTCACTTGGTGAAGCCTGTAGAGCTCTCCCCTTCTGCCCTAGTGCTGGCAAAGTTGGAGATGGTGTCTGCTTCGTCAGTCAGGTGAGGAAGCCAGGGGGCGGAGCCTCATCAACTCAGGGTGAGCAGGTGGCATGGGTACACCGGGTACACCAGGTACACCGGGTACACTGTTTCAGCTACTGAATTCGAGAAGGGTTTGGTTAGAGCCCTCTGACCTTGACTTTCTGCTGATAGAGGGATCCTAGCAGATCCAGGCTGAGCTATCTGAGCAGAGACCTGGAGTGAGATGGAGGTGAGGAAGGAGGAGATGCTGGGGGTTGGGGTTGGGGTTGGGGTCCTACACCCAGACCACACACTGTAAGCAATTAGTACAGTAATAGGTAACTGCAGTGTGCAAGGGCTCAGTGTTCAAACCAAGGGGCATGTTTCAGCAAAACGGGGCTTTAAGAAAATTTAGAGAAACATAGCTCCTGTTTGGACACCCCCCGGCCCCCACCACATCTCCTCATTCACTCCTAGGGATCTGAGTCCTTGTCTTAAAGGCAGTGATTTGAATGCCCAGACATTTGCATATGGGCTTTCCTTCTGTTGCTTTCTTGATTCTAGTTCAGCGGCTCTCTAACTTTAGTGTGCCTAAAAATTTCTGTTCATGGCTGTGTAAACAAACTCATGGATACTGTACTTCGCAAGTGGCTTCAGGTTTTCCAAGGGCACTTTTGACTTGGTGCAATTCTTGTCTCATGCACTTCCAAATCTGCCCCCCCCCCCAGTAAGATGAGATTCCATTGTTCAAAACCAAAAGAACCTTGCAATTTTTATGAGATGCTGAGAGCACAAGATGCCAGTAGCAGCTGCTCTTAGCCCGTTATCCACCCATCACCCAAGTCCTGTTGATTTTACACCCACAGTCTAAGCCGCCATCATCCTTTTCCTGGATTCCCAGGGAGGGCTCCTAACTCATCCCTGCTTCTGTTCTTGCTCCTTCCAATCCATTGTCTGCACAAAGTAAGCCCCTCCAAACACCTGTCTGGTCACACAGCATCCCTTGTGCAAATCCCGTTACCTGCCTCTCTTGGCTCTAACAGGGAGAACCAGCATTTTTACAGTGCTTCTAAGACCACAGGGCCTGACCTTGTCTGTCTCTCCAGCCTCATGCCCCTGCAGGCTCCCCTTCAGTCTCTGTGGTCTGTGCCGACCTTTTACCTTCATCTACATTTTCCAATCATTCTCCCCCAACGCCGCAGAACCCCCGGCACCTGCTCTACCATCTGCTGGGACTGTGCCTTCTCCGCCCTCCCCTTTTGTGCTTGGCTAACTCCTACTCATGCTTCAGATGTCAGTTCAAATGTTATGCCTTCAGAGGCGCCTTCAAGCCAGCTCGTTCTTTATTTGCTCTCCTAGAATGTGTCGCGCTCCCTTGGAATATTTATGCCAGTTTGTAATCATGCACTCATTTGTTTGATTATCTGATGAGCACTTGTGTCTTCCACTAGAATGTAAGCTCTCGGAGAGCAGGGCTGGGACTGCCTAGCTGTTCTTGTATTCGCAGCCCATGCCATATGAGGGGATGGTGCTGGCGCTGACGTGACTGCCACAGCGGCGGCCCTCTCCCTCTGCATGGTTCAGGCCGTGGTTTCCTCCAGGTTTTATTTCTGAGCTTCTGAGGCCCGAGAAACAAGGAATTATCCCCAGATGGAAAAAACCATGACCTAGAGCAGTGGTTCTCAACCTGTGAGTCTTGGCACCTTGGGGGTCAAACGACCTGCACATCAGATAATTACATTCCGATTCATAACAGTAACAAAATGACAGCTATGAAGTAGCAGTGAAGTAATTTTATGGTGTGTGTGGGGGGGTCACCACATCACAAGGAGCTATATTAGAGGGTTGCAGCCCTAGGAAGGTTGAGAACCCCTGCTCTAGAGAATAGATAATACTCAGGTGGCTTTCCAGGTTCTAGGGGAGGATTCTTTCTTAGACTCCACAGAACTCTCTGGCTTGTGCACTGACAAGCTAGATATCGCCCGGAGTCTCCAGGGTGGGGGCTTCATTGGGTAGACACAGCACAAGAGCTTCGTTACAAACAGCGCTCCCCCCCTTCCTACCCCCCCCCCCCCCCCCCCGCTTCCGCCCTCCTCCTTCTCCTACAATAGAAAATCATGTCTTGAGATAAAATAAGCTTGGGTGATGGGAAAGTATCTGGGCTGGTGCAGCCTAGCCCACCTGTGGGACCAGTGAGGACCTATAGGAGGCGTTAGGTGAAGGATTCAGACTTGAGGGGCTGTATTAACATCATGCTGTTGGCCTTTTGGGGCTTTAGCGTCTGACTGCCATCTGTGAGAGGGAGACACTCTTAGAAAGTGTGCTAGCACTTAGATTCCCCAGAACTCATGTATAATGCTGGGTGGGCATGACGTCCAACTTGTAATTCCAGCCTTGAAGGCAGAGACAGGAGGATTTCCCAGAACAAGGTGGCTAGCAAGACTAGCCAGATCAGTGAGCCTGGGGTTTGACTGAGAGACCCTGCTTCAATGAACAGGGTGGAAGAGCAGAGGAGGAGGATTTCCAATATCAACCTCAGGTTTGCTTTCAGTTGTTCTGTAGCCAGGTCCATTCTACAGCAGAGAAGGGAGAGCCATGAGGTAGGGTTTTGCCCACATTGTTTTCCTCTTTCTGGAGGCTTGGAGCAGTCTGTCCTGGATCCTTAGACACAGGAGTGACTGGAGTAGTTCACAGGTGAGTTGCCGCAACAGGAAAAACTTGAACGTTCTATTTGGCTGAAGAAGAGTTTAGTTCTTGCTTCCATCGTGAGTGTTGATAAGTGGTGGCTTTTTCTCAAGGCAGTGAAGGACCCAGCTCCTGCCATCTCAGGATGCCCTCATTTTAAATGTGTGATCCCCCCCCCCCCCCCCCCTTCCCCCCCCCCCCCCCCCCCTCCCCCCCCCCCCCCCCCCCCGCGCTTCCCTCCTTCTCTTCCTTCCTTCATTTATTTATTTATTTTGACAGGGTCTCAGTCTGTAATCCAGCTAGTTTGAACTCACAATCCCCCAGCCTCTGCCGTTGTGATTACAGATGCCTAATTATAACTTTGGGTAACTGTCTCCCTCCTTCCCTCCCTCCCTTCCTGCTTCCCTCTCTTATCAAGTTTCTTTCATGTAGCCCAGGTGGGCCTTGAACTCACTTTGTAACCGAGGGTAACCTTGAGTTTCTGACCCTTCTGCCTGCGCCTCCCTAGTACCGGGGTCACAGGTGTGTGTCACTAGACCGACACTGTACTCTAGCAATATGAGTCTGCTGTCATTGTTGGTTTTCATTTCATTTTCACGTGTGCATGTGTGTTCACATGTCTGTGGGCTTCCGTGTGTGTAGGTATGTATGCGCAGGTGTGTATATGCGTGCATATGGAGGCCTGAGGTTGATATTGGAAATCCTCCTCCTCTGCTCTTCCACCCTGTTCATTGAAGCATGGTCTCTCAGTCAAACCCCAGGCTCACTGATCTGGCTAGTCTTGCTAGCCACCTTGTTCTGGGGAATCCTCTTGTCTCTGCCTTCAAGGCTGGAATTACAAGTTGGATGTCATGCCCACCTAGCATTGTACATGAGTTCTGGGGAATCTAAGTGCTAGTCCCTTTGCTTGCCCAGGAAGCACCTTGACCACTGAGCCATGTCCCCAGCCCCACACATGACTCTGAAGGTCGACACAGAAGTACAGAAACAAGCTTGAGTCGGGCCACGTGTCCGCATAGCTGGATCAAGGAAGTCCAGATTTGACTCACATAAGAGCTGCCTGTGCTGCTGCTCCTGTGCAGTGTGGGAGTCAGGCGGTGTCAGGCGGGTGTGCCTGAAGGTGGGGGATTGTGGGGGGCTAAGGGTGGGAATCTAAGTGTGGCTCAGGGTGTCGGCTGTTGACATAAGAATACTTTCCTAAGAGCCGGGAGCCTATGTCTACACGGACACTTACTGCCAGGGCTAGAGTGCTGTTGGTATGTCCCTGTGGGGTTCATGCCCGCAGTCAATTAAGGGTGGTGCTGAAGGTGCCTTGGTAGAATATTGATGACTCAGTCAGAGGCGTGAGACTGGGACTTTGTTTTCTCGAAGGGCCCAGAGGACACTCTGGTCACTAAAGTAGCAAGGGGTACCCTCATCAGGATTTCTGAAGGGTAAGGGTGGATAGTAAGAGATACTGCCAGGGAGCTGAGGTCCCTGATGAGAGGGGCAGCGATGGGCTTTAGAACAGCAGAGGCCGGCAAGTAACAGAGGACAGGTGTGCTTGGTCACCACGTCAAGCAGTAGAGCCAAGTGGCAGCTGGGAAAACCTGCACCCAAGGGTCCCGTGATAATAGCTAAGGGACTGGACGTGGGCAGGCAACCAGGGCATGGCTTGCCTTCCGTCGTCAAGGAGGAGCTGGAATAGGTGGGTAAAAGGCTCATAGCAGCCTTTCTAATAGAAAATGACGGCTCTTCACTCACTTTCCAGATCTGAGCTACTTTTCAGACGGAGCCCTTTGATGGAAGGAGAGGCCAAGTCCCCTTGAGCAAGCACTTGGAAATGGCACTCTAAGTATTTACAATAGGCATTTCCCCAGCTGTTTTTCACATTCCACACAAGTCATTGGTTGGAGTCCTGAAAGATCCAGGTTGTTCTAAGACTATGATGGTAGACTGTCTCAATTAGGGTTTCTGTGGCTGTGAGGAAACACCATGACCAAGGCAACCTGGGGAGGAAAGGGTTTATTTCTGTCACACTTCCAGGTGACAATCTATCATGAGGGAAGTCAGGGCAGGAACTCAAGCAGGACAGGAACCTGGAGGCAGGAGCTGAAGCAGAGGCCATGGAGGGGAGCTGCTTACTGGCTTGTGACTTGCTCAACCTGCTTTCTTATAGAACCCAGGACCACCAATTCAGGCATGGCACCACCCACAATAGGCTGCCCCTCCCCCCATCAATCACTAATTAAGAAAATGCCCTACAGGCTTGCCTGCCGCCTGATCTTATGGAGGCATTTTCTTGGTTGAATGTCCCTCTTCCCAGGTAGCTGTGGCTTGTGTCAAGTTGTCCTAAGACTAGGCAGCACATGGACTGTGGAAAACAAACGGCCTCTCCAGCTGTAAGCCGCTCTGTGCTGGGTTTGGTGTCGTCACTAGAGTGGATCACTCTTGCCTCCAGCATTTGCTATGCAGCGTTTGATCTTTTCAGTTCACATCAGGAAAAAGGATTAGAAGCGGTTTGTATTCACATGGGAGAGACAGCAATATAGATTCACTGTCTTGCCTCAGGGCTCTGTTGATTTTCTCCCGTTACATTACAGTCTAAAGGGTCTTTGATTGTCTTGACATTCCAGATCCACCATGCTGGTCCACTATACTGATGGCATCATTCTCCTCAAGCCCAGTGAACAGGAAGTGGCAAGCACGTGGATGCCCTCAAGAGGTAGGAAACAAACCCAGTAAGATTTATGAACCAGCACACTGGTGACACTCTTAGTGTCTTGCCAATTGAGTTTCCAACTATGGAGGAAGAGATATAAGGCTTTGTAGGTCCTTTGGGGATTTTTGAGGCAATAGATTCTCATTTGGGAATAATAGTGTTCTAACTGATTTGTTGAATAATAGCCCAGGATGTGGCTAGTTTTTTGTTTTTTTGTTTTTTTTTGAGACAAGATTTCTCCATGCAGTTTTGGCACCTGTCCTGGAACTCACTCTGTAGCCCAGGCTGGCCTCGAACTCATGGAGATACGCCTGCCTCTGCCTCCTGAGTGCTGGGATTAAAGGTGTGCGCCATCGCTGCCTGGCTTGATGTGGCTAGTGTTAAGTGGGTCTAAGTGAAAAGAGGGCAGAGATGCAAGTCTGAGCTGTGGTGCAGAATAACACCCCTGTCTTCTCGGGTCATGTGACATAGTAAATACGATAGCATTGGAGGTGTCTCTAGTAGAGTCTAGCAACCTCCATTCGGAGACTCAAAGAGAAAACACCTCGAGTTTTGGAAGAAGGCTGCACCCACTATAGCAAAGAACTACCTGATGCTTTCAAACCAGTTCCTGGAGTATTACTGAACTCTAGCAAAGACTGAGCACCTGACCATGAATGACCAAGTCACTCTATGGCCAGAGAGTCCCACTTGGAGCTAGGTATTAGCATAACTAAGTCCTAGACTGAGGAGAACCATCAGCAGTCTGTTGTGGTGGGAATGATATCCTGGACTGAGAGCTGAACTGACCCGGAGGCTTAAGAACAAACAGGTCCAAGAGGCTTAGCGGTCTGTGTCATCCAACTTGGTTGAGCTGGTATCTTCCTCTCAGTTCAAATCTATCCCCTTGTCAGGAGAGTCCCATGGCCCAAGGGTGGGAGGAAACCCCTGAGTTAGTTCATGGATGGGTCCACTCAGTATATTAGTGGACCCTGATGACTGAGTGTTGAAGTCTTTCACAAGGAAGTGCTTTAAGCTGTACAGTTGGGTTGTCAATTTTTTTTTTTAATGGAGGGAAGAAACAGTTTCTAGGAAGACTGTAGGTCAGTGGCGAATTGCTTCGCTCATTCATTGGTCAGAAAACTGGGAAAGATAAGATCAGAGAAAGGGAGTCGGGGATAAGGGGTGGAGATGGCTCTCTGGGTGACTTGCCTGCTTTTCTCATCACTGTGACAAATCCCTGACCAAAGCAACCTAAAGGAGGGAGGTGACGTTTGTCGGAGTTCATCGTGGTAGGGAAGGTGTGGCAGGAGTGTGAGGCTGCGGGTCACGGTGCGTCCACAGGATGTGTGAGGTCAGGATGCACTCACAATCAGGAAGCGGAGAGAAATGAACACTGTGCTTAGCTGCCTTTCTTCTTTTATTCAGTGCAGGTTTCCAGTGCGTGGTATGGAACCACCTACATTGAAGGTAGGTCCTCCCACCTTAATGAATGTAATCTAGATCACTGAAGGCCCCTAATGGTGTCATGTCACAAGGGACAGAACACATGGATCTGGAAGCCAAGGGCTGAAAGGGGGTTTGGGTTCTCTCAGCATCACTTTCAGGACCAAATTGGGGAACTATTGCTTCCTGTCTGGAATCTCCAGGTTTTGTGGCATTAGTGGTCCTTGTCCCAAGAGGTGGGGTCCCTCCACCAGGAGGGACAGTAAGGATTCTACTGAACCTCAAAGATTTTTATGTAGTTGTCTTGGGTTCTTTGTGCTAGTAGACCAGTGTATGAAGAGAGGAACTAGGTGTGTGGGCTGCATGATGGGACAAAGAAAAAGATGTCTCGGACTCTTCTACCTTCCCTGTGAAGGTTTTGCACACCCTACATTATACAGGCTTCTCTGGGACTATCTCTTGCATCTAAGTTCATGTCTCAGGGTCGGAACACAATAAGGCAATGGAATTCACTTTAAGCTAGTGTGCTACCTGAGTGGATTTTAACAGATAGCCCTGTGACTGGGTGAAGAGTAGATGGTGGGGATCAAGTGGTCTGAGGGAGTTGAGGGAGAAGGTAATTATAATAACCAAGAGAAGAGATGGTTATGAGTTGGACCTATGTGGTACTAGCAATAGAAATGGAGATTTTGGGGGGAACAGAATCAGTAAGACAGGAGTTCCCTTTTTCCACTTAGATCTGTTTGCTCAGGATTGCTTTAGTGCATGTAGTCATGTGCAAGGCCAGTCATCAGCTCCAGAGCAAGCCCTGCTTAGACTTCTTGCTGATAGCTTTTTTTCTTAGAGAAGGATGTGTATGTGTCTCAAAGAGATACCCGCTGAGCATTGAAACTGTGTAGTGCTCTGAAGCCCTGGTGTGGGACCTCTCTAGATAAGCCTAACTAACACACAGAGAGAGCTGAGAGCTGTTAACAGAGCAAAGGAATTCTAATTCTGTTTGGGACACTCAGAGTTGCATTTCTGCAAAACTCTGACACCGTGGTGTTTGGTTGATTGCCATTATGTGGAGCAGGGGTCACATTGACTTGTGGGAATCATGTGACAATCTTAAAATGTCCAGAGTTACTCAATAGGAGAGGTACTTGGGAGTGGAATGGAAGAGAACTCTTTAAGATGGGAATTCTTTCCACCAGCTAGCTGGAGGTCCAGGATAATGGGGCTGTCGTTTGTACTCGGGGACATTTGGATTGTTATGTCTATTGTTTCATGGCTCTCTTGTATGTTGCTTGCTGCTCAGAAACACTCTTTAGGACAGTGGTTCTCAACTTTCCTAATGCTGCGACCCTTTAATATAGTTCCTCATGTTGTGGTGACCCCTAACCATAAATAATTTCATTACCACTTCATAACTATAATTTTGTGACTGTTGTGAATCATAATGTAAATATCTGATATGCAACCCTGGTGAAAGGGTCATTTGACCCCCAAGGGGGTTGTGACCCACAGGTTGAGAACCGCTGCTTTAGAGCCAAGTTTCCTAAGGCCCTTGTTACAGTTTGAATGTGAAATGCCCCTCACAGATGTATTTGTTTGAGTATTTTGTCTCCAGCTCCTAGTGCTGTTGTGTAGAATCTTAGGGAGGTGGGGACTAGCGAGAGGTGTACATCTGAAGGGCTAAATTTGAAGTTTATAGCCTGCCCCCACTTCCTGTCCCAATTCTGTTTCCTGGTCTGCAGAGATGTGAACAAACAGCCTCACACTCCACCGCCACCAACTCCAGCTGCTCCGACTGCCACGTTCCTCAGCACGGTGGACTGTCTCCTCCAACTGTGAACCGAGATGAGTTCTTCCTCCCTCAGGTTGCTTTTGGTCAGCTTTTGGTTACAGCAACGAGGAAATCAATCAATACAACCATTAAAAATGTAATAATCACTAAAGGCTGTGCCAGTGGTATTTCAGAATGACCTGGGCCTGATGACTCTTCCCCTGAGCTTAGTTGAGACTCAGTAAATGTATGCTGGGCCACAGAAGAGGTAGATATACTCGGGGACACTTAGGAGTCTGTTAATCATGCTGTTAAATGCGTTTTTTATTATTTTTTTAAATAGAGTTTACAATAATGTCCATCACAGTAGGAACTCAATAAATAATTGTTCAACTATCTGAGCTAAGTTCTTTCCCGGCAATACCTATCATAAGTGCTGATTCTTCTGGGGTCGCTACTGTTTTCTGTGTAGGATAATTTAGTCTCCATGTAGGGAATTAAGGTTGGTGAAGTTCAAGACCTCTTACTGACGAGGCATGTCTTTGGAGAGTCTTCAACAGGCTTTTGCCTCAATGAAGCCTCTTTCGGATAGTCAAGGCATGGGTCTCAGAGGTGAGAGATGAAGGTCCAGAAGCCTGCTGGGACCTCACTTTGTGTGTGTGTGTGTGTGTGTGTGTGTGTGTGTGTGTGTGTGTGTAGGCCAGAGGTTGACATCAGATGTCTTCCTCAGACGCTCTCCATATTATTTTTTGAGATAGTCTCTTACTGAACCAGAAGCTCACCAGTTTGACTAGATTGGCTTGGGGTCCCCCTAGCTTCACTGCCCCAGAATTGAAATCACATACCACTACATCTAACTTCTATGTGGGTTGTGGGACCTAACACAGGTCTTCATGCTAGGATGACATGCACTTTACCAACGGAACCCCACTTTTATGGGTCAGGTGGTGATTGGTAGTAGTGATTGGGTGGGTGGGGATGGATGGTGAAGGCCACTCCTTTCTGTTTGGGATAGCTGTAGAATCTTTCTGATTGCCTAGGTTATGAGTACAGACAGGGTTTGGAGTTAAATAATTTGGATTTAAATCTTTACTGTTTTTGGCTTTGTGACAGTGGGAATTTAAAAAAAATCTTCAAGCCTTATTTTTTAGTTCTTTTAAAAAAATAGCTTCTTTTTGTTGTTGTTGTTGTTGTTACTTTGATCTTATTTACTCCACCCTATCCCATTCTCCTGTTCCCTCTTCTGGTCTCTTTCCTCTTCTTAAATAACTCCCTTCTGCTTTCAGTTCTTAAAAAAAAAAAAGGTCTAGATTCTACATATTAGAGGAAAATGTGATATTTTTCTTTCGGCACCTGGATAATTTCATTTAACACAAAGATCTCCAGTTCTTCCCCCCTCCCTTCAAATAACATACTTTTGATTTCTTTGTGGCTATATAACATCACACTGTGTACATATCCCATATTTTCTTTAATCATCTGATGATGGGCCTCTAGGTTGGGTCCATCATTTGTTCAAGCTCTGTCTTTCACATCTGTTAGATGGATGTTTATGTCGTCTGTTCTCAGTGAGTTGTCATGAGAATGAATTGATAAGGCATGGACCAGGTTTAGTTCAGTGATCGGCATATAGAAAGCATTCAGTAAGTGCCAGGAATCATAGTAATTCAGTCAGTAACACTAATAGCTATTTCAAATCTCTAACAGTGTCATGCTTTCTTCACATTCTGTGTATTCCGCAAGTGAGGTGTCAAGATTGTTTTCATTCTATCGAGAGGAGGAGGAAGCTTGGAGAGGTAGAAAAGATTCTACCCAGCTATGTAAATGGGGGATGGTGGTGGTGAGCCAACGGGTCCAGTTCTCTGACCCCAAACTTTTATTTCCCATGGCTCATGTCATGGGAGTCTTAGGGATAGTTGGATCATCTAGCCCAAGCCAGGAGACTCTAGGAGACAGCACATTCTCATCATCTTAGCCACAGCGCTCCCTCTACTCCGTGTGTGTGTGTGTGTGTGTGTGTGTGTGTGTGTGTGTGTGTGTGTTGAAGGGTGAGGATCAAAGGGTGATCAAAGCACCCAAGAATCTCCTAGTCACAAAAGGCCTTTTTTCCCCTGCCATTTTAACACCAGTGTGAAGCCATTCTCCTAGATTAGTTTTTGAGAAAGTCAGAAGCAGTGAAAGTGAATTCAAGTAAGAGGCAAGCATTCCGTGCGCGTGGGTCCCCATCCCAGCCTTCAGCCTGACTCAAGGCTTGGGTGAAATCTGAGGTCAGAATACTTAGTTGGATTTTAGTTCTTACGTATCTGTTTTGTTTCTTTGTGACAGGGTCTCACCCAGCTGCTCTTGAATTTACCGCAGCCTCGGTGTTGGGACTACAAGCATGTGCTGGGACACGGGCTCTGTTTTCTGTCTCTTTGTGACTGAATGATCCCTTCCACCCCCGGGTCTCAGTTTCACTATGTGTGGACTTGCTCTGACTTGATACTCTATAACTCAATGCTGCACCCACATTTCCCACCTTTGGGGGGAAGGAGGGAATGACTGGGGGCAGCAGCATCAATCTCCTCTCTGGGATGGTTCCTCTGAGTTCTATATTTCTTGCCCATAGTGACCAGGGAATTTTCCCTTATTGATTGCTTTCTGTAATCGAGCTTAACAAATAGAAGTTCCCTCAAATGATTCTTCCAACTAAACTGATAGAAAGCTAACCTTGTTATATTTATTGACAGAACATTGAAATAAATATTATAGGTCTAGAGGGAATGTTTCAGCTCATTGATTTTTTTAAGGAAATAATAAATGGAGCCTATTCCCTTTGGCATATTATGCTGGGAATAATCTGAAAAAATGCTTAGCTTGTTCAACACAGGGCTTAGAAGCTCTCCCTCCACTCCCGGCGGAGCAAGGGCCCGTTGCATAAATCTGCTCTGGCCCAGACAATCAATTTTCAATTTTAATTATTTTCAAAACTCGTTTATTATTTGCTTGTTCAGTGAGTTGGGAGCTTTCCCTTTTAGTGAGTTTACAGCCACAGTGGTCAGGCCTCTGGCTTGGATCTGAGTGACTGCGATTTCTTCCTTCCCTGGCACAAGGGACAGGGACTTTTGCTCTAAAGCAGAGGTCTGCCAACTCTGGACCACGAGCCAAAGCCAGCACACTTCCTGTTCTTATAAATAAAGTTTTATTGGAACTCATGTAAAAGCCAGGCACAACCGTGTGGCATCCGTAAACTCAGTATTGAGGGTGTAGAAATAGATGGCTTCCTAGGGTTTGCTGGCCAGCTAGTCTAACTAAAACAGCCAGCGCCAGGTTCCGTGTAAAAAGAAATGTGGAGAGCAATAGAGGAAGACTCTTAGTGTTGACCCCTGGCTCCCTCACATACATGCATGGGCAAGTGCACCTACACATACATGTGCATATACCACAGACACAGACAGACAGACAGACAGACAGACACACACACACACACACACACACACACACACACACACACACACACACACACTCACCCCACTAAAGTAGAGCCTTTGCTGCCCCTTCTCCATTTCTTCCCCTCCAACACTCAGAGGGTTATAATTACTTTCTCCATCACTCAGTGTATCATCCCACAATCATTTCTTCCTTCGCTCGTCCATGCTGGTGGAGGTTTTGGCACCTGGTTTAAGGGGTCCCTTTCTTGGGTTGTCTTCATTCATGCTGTGGATATGACTGGGTAACTAGAATAACTTGCATGGTCATTAGCAGCCCTTTTGGGGGAATGAACTTAAGCCATGTTATAGACTCATGTCCAAAGGTTTGGGTTACTCAACAATCATTCTTGGACCATTTGTCCTCTCTGGTTGTTACCATATCTTTGTCCTTCTATCATGAGCAGATTGACAGAGTTTCTGCTCCACCATTGTGCCTGTGTCCTTTCCTTATACCCATCCCTCAATCCACTCTAATCCAGTGTCTATCTAGAGCCCATCATTGAGCTGGCTCTTAGGTCCTTGTGCCTCCCATGGCAAGGACAGTGCTCTCAGATCTCCCTGTCTCCCCGAAAGGCGGTGCACCCCAGCCACATGCTCTCTGCTCCCTCCCCATCTTTCTGGACCCTGTGCTGCTATGATGATTAGTTGCATTGTCAAGGTGACTACATTTGGAATGACTTAGAAGATACAGCTCTTGGTGTGCCTGTGAGAGTCTTTCCAGAGAGGGTTAACTGGGGGAGGGAAGACCATTCTGAAGAGTTGGCACCATTCTGTGGGTTGGGGTCTTGGACTAGATAAAAAAGGAGAACAGGAGAAAGTGAGTTGAGCATTAGCTTTCATTTCTCTAGCTTCCTGAGTGTGGATGCAGTGTGACCAGCCACTTCATGCTTCTGTCACCGTGCCTTCCTACCAGAAAAGCATGTGGACTGTATCCCCTCAAACTGTGAGCTTGCTTTAATTGCGTTTATCACAACAAGAAAAGTAGCTTGCACAGGGTCCCTTTCTAGTCTTGTTATATCTGTCCAGTTAAATTTAGGGGTACCTTTGCAGTCATCTGAGCCCCTTTTCTTATCACAGGTCACAGCTCCCAGGCCCATTTATTCTCCCACATTTTCCTCCAATATCAACCAGAAGCCAAATCTCCTTCCCGAACTCCTAAATACATGTACGCCTGGACGTCACCTGGCAGCTCCTCCAGTCACAGTGTCAACGCTGCGCATTGAACTCATCATTGGCCCCACCCACAAGTGCCCACCGAGCTGTTCAGACCCCGGGCTTCTGCTGTCTCTCCTACTCTCTGTAATTGGCCTCTGGATTCCAGGTCTTACACCATCGCTCGGATTTCCATCCCACTCTTAATGCAGATGCCTTCCTATGTGCCCTGATCATCTCTCACTTGGATAACTGATTAATTAATTAATTTGACAACTGTTTATTGTGTGTTACTCTGAGCTACTCACTGGGGAAAATAATATTGAACGAGGCAGACCATGTCTCAGCTTTCAGAGGCTTGGATTCTCCATCGACAAAAAGGCAAATATTTAATTAAGATCATTTCTGATAGACTTGTGGGGAAGCTAAACGTGAATGACAGGGGTGTAAGTGACCAGAGGTGGGCTCCTGAGGGTCGGCAGGGACTCTCTGAGGAGGGGACATTTTAGCTGAGACCCACGTGGCAAGAAGAAGCAGCCTTGTAGGATGTTTCAAGGAGAGGAAACAGTTGGTGATATATGAGGTGGGGGTGAGCTTGCTTACTCAAGGAGTGTGAAGTGGCTGTTCGTTGCAGCTGGCCCATGGTGTGCGGGGGTGGGGGAGTGGGGTGGCCAGTAGATCATGCATTTCAAGAGGTGAGGGCCAGCAGAGGTGCAGCGTTTATATTTGATTGTAAGGTGAAGAGGAGCCTTTGGGAGCATGTCATGTTATTTTCATTGACAATTATATACAAGGTCTCATTATGTAGCCCTAGTTGTTCTGGAACTTGCTATGTAGACCAGGTCTCAAATTCACAGAGATCTACCTGCCTCTGCCTCCCAAATGCTGGGATTAAAGGCATATGCCACCAGGCCCAGCTACACAATATGTTTTGATCATATCCACTTCCAAAATTTCTACCTATTCCTCTGCATAACTGTAACATATCACCTTCTTGCCTTCCTATTCCCTCCTTTAAAAACAAACAAACAAACAAACAAACAAACAAACAACCCAGTGACTCTATCTAGTGCTGCCTGTTGGGATGTTGACTCATCTTGTGCAGGTCACTATAGCTGCGATGTGTCCATGAATGTAACAGCCATGTCACATTCCGAAGGGTGTGTGGATTCTGATGTATGGCTTAGAAAGCTCACTGTGGCTCCTGTGTGGGGAACAGGTGGTCAGAGCTTGTGTGTGGAGGCAGGGGCATGGAGTCTAGTGCATCTGGTAGCTAGGATGAGGATGGTAGAAAGGGGCAGGAAGGGTGTGGAGGGACGGGGCTTGTTGGGAGGTAGTGTCAGCTGGTTTATTGATGAAGGGAACAGGTGCGGGTTGGGGATCACAGAGAGAGAGACTTCTATTAAAGTCTGTCCTTCCTCACTCGCTGTGCTTCCTTCCTGGAGAAGAACTTCGTCTCCTCCTATGCTCTTGTTCTGGCAGTCTGTTATATAGGCAGCCTGGCCTGGGGTGTGCCACTGGCTGGGCCCCATCATGAACTGAGCCGTTCAGGAGGGGTCAAGTCACCTCCCTAGCCTTATCTAGTCCTTGCCCTCAGAGCCAAAGCCCCCATCTCTGTTGCCCTGTGATAGCCAATCAGTAAGTGCTCCTATAAAGTCTCCAAGGCAGAGAGACTACACCATGTTCTCCGGGCTGGACCCTTTCTTAGCCTAGCTGAGTTCCAGTTGTCTCTAGGCAGGAAGAACAGTGGTTTGGGATCAGTCAGATGGTCTGGTCAAACGGTCCCATATGGGAAGCTTGTTAAACTGTGTGGCCTTGGGCAATTCATTTCACATCTTTGGACTTCACTTTCTTCCCTGTAAGTGGGCAAATTAGTTCCATTGCTCTGGGCTGTGAAGACTTTGTACCAAGACCTACTGCTCAGGCCCATGGGAATGAGGGGCATATTCCTCTAGAGGCCAGAGGAGAAAAGAATTCCACTTTTGCAGAAGAAAGCAAATCCTCCATGGGCAGGTTGGAGGAGAGTGGTTTTCTAGAACCTTCTAACTATTGTTCTCCTGTGACCCGTTCAGTGAGCAGAGATCTGGCAGAGTTATACCCTCAGGGACCAGACAGAAAACCAGTGAGATGGGCCTTGTGGAGAAGATGGTCCCATGAAGGGTGTGTATGTTCATGTGTATGCGTGTGTGCATGCTTGAGTGCATGCGTGTGTATATGTGTGTGTGTGTGTGTGTGTGTGTGTGTGTGTGTGTGTAAGAGAGCTGTGGCAGCTCCAGCCATGGCTGACACACTGTAGGAAGTTAAGCCTGATATTGGTAGACCTTCTGAGTTTTTAAGAGAAGTCAAAAAATCTGGAATTTTATGTGATATCTCCTGAATTTTGCATGCTGGCAACTAAAGTCAATTAAAACAAAAATACCATCTTGGGCCAAACAAAGCTGCAGGATGCGTTTGGCCTGCGGGTGGCCAGTTTGGGATGCCTGATATAGAATCACAGAGGGACCCAGGAATAGTCACGATCTAACAATAGCCAGGTGCACCAGCCAATGAAAAGCGCAAGGAATCGTCTAAGTTTAATGCCCATGTCTTCCGGCCAGGGATGCTCACATCGGCAGAGGATAGACCTGCTGGCACCTTGGCGTTTCCACCCCAGATGCTGAATTCTTCCCAGTGCCCGGTGGCAAGGGTTAGCCAGCTGATGGCTGAAGATAGACGATGCTGTACCTTTGGTCGTTGTGTGTGCATGACTGTTTATTCCTTCCTGTACTCTGCAAGCTCCTTTAATTAGCATATGAGGTGCAGTCCTGGTTTTGTGTCATGTTAAGAGTTACTTGTAGGTCCGGGGAGACAGCACATTTGGGGTGTGCTAGCGTGAGGAGATGATTTTGGGTCCTTAGGACCTAGGAGAAAAGCTGGATGGGGTGGCACACTCTTACAATCTCAGTGTTGGGCAGGTGGAGACAGGCTGATCCCTGGCCGTCACTAGCCAGTCAGTCTAGCCTGGTCAGAGAGCCTCACACTAGTGAGAGAGCTTGTCTAAACAAGTAAGGTGGGTGGCTTCTGGGGAAATGACACCTGAGGTTGACCTCTGGCCTTTACACGCACATGTGTGCAGCCGCACTCACGTGAACATGTATCCCCCACCATGTACTAGTTATTTGCGGTAATACCAGAAAGGGTAAAATAGGTTCTGTGAGTACAAGCAAAGGACCATGGGAGTAGTGGAAGGAAGGTAAAAGAAGACAACTGGTTACCTTTGGGGACCTGGGAAGGTTTCAGGGAGGAGGTGCTTCTGGGTCTCCAGCTAGCAGATGGCAGGTTGTGGACTTCTTAGTCTCTATCTCACCCTGAAATGAGCTAAACACACAGAAGGAATTGATCCAATGCTGCTGTCATCTTCACTGGTGTTCTATTGTTGTAAGGAGGCACCATGGCCAAGGCAACTTACAGAAAAAAGCTTTTAGTTGCGGGCTTGCTAATAGTTTCAAAGGGTTCATCCATGATCATGGCAGGCAGCAGGCAGGCAGTAGGCAGCAGGCAGGCAGGCAGGCAGCAGGCAGGCAGCAGGCAGCAGGCAGGCA
>CABHPP010142790.1:1175-15584 GCA_902168425.1 Peromyscus attwateri
CCACTCCTGGATTCAGGAATCATTCAGCAAAGACTAGGGCTGTTTTTGACTCTAGATCTAGACTTGTACTGAAGTCAGAACTGCTTGTATTCTGGTGGGGACGCAAAGCATAGACAGGTCTCACAGTGGTGCCTGCTGTGAAGAACATAATCCTGGGTGATTTGCCCAAGGGAAAGTGACTTCTGAGTTGAGATCTAAATAATGAGCTCCCACCTGGAATGCTAGGAGAGTCAGGACTTCCAATGAGGTCCAGGCTCTGTTAGTGCAGGTGAGCCAGGCCTGAGTAGTTGGAGGGGCAGCATGTGGGCGGGGAGGGCTCGGGTGCTCTGGACCCTGGACACTTTTTAGTGGGGGAGGGAGATTCTTCCGTGTAGTTCCATTTTGCCATCATCCATCTGTACCTGTTCTCTCTCCCTTGCCTCCCTTCCATGTTCCAGCGGGGTCTCACGGAGCTGCCCTTGAACTTATGATCCCCTGGCTGTCTCCTGGGTGCTGAGATTACAAGCATCAGCCACTATGCCTACCCAGCACCTCTGTTTATTTTTATAGCAGACCTTGGTTTCTATCCTTATAAAAATCAAGCCTGGAGACCACCATCACACTTGAAAACAGTGTGAGCGCTCAGTGTTGTAGTGTGTCGAGCTGTGATTCTATTTTATTTCAGGAGATTTTAGGTGGTCCTGTTCTAGGTCCTGGGACACCATGTGCATTTGCTTGACTCTTCAAACCCTAAGAAGTGCTCAGTATACATGAGCTCTGTGGGTGTGTGCGCGGCCTAGGAGCCAGGTCACTCTGGCGACACCCAGATGTGCACACAGAGAAGTTGTGCTACTTACCTGAGGTCACGCAGCTGATAGCTGCAGACAAGGTGTGTGCCCAGCTCCTTTGCCCTTCACATTGTCTGTCACTTTATTCCTTCCCAGCACCTGCTTTAGTAAAGAGTGTGTTTTTAAAGCACACTCCCAGTTTTAAATCCTCAGCTGAGTGTTTAAACCCAGATGGCCTCCTTGTAAGACTGCTCTTGGGCTCAGATCTTGCCTCTATTCCCTGGAGCAAGAGAGAAACTTAGAGAGCACTGAGGCATAGAACAGTTGGGGAAACTGAGGCACAGGAGAGCAAAATGACGCTGGCCTCTTGGCTGCTGGGCAGTACCAGGTGCCAGGATGTGGCGTGGACCTGGAGACAGATGGACAGGATGTGGGTACAGAGACTCTGTACTCTACAGCTCTGAGCATTCTTCGCTAGTCTTGATAATCACACAGCCAGCCATGGTCACTGGGCGGGGACAAAGGTCCAGAGAGGTGGCCCCATCACAGCCAGATACTGTTGACTCTCCTTGGACGCCAGACCTAGCATGGGATGTTGCTTCAGAGGACACAGCTTTCTCCTCTCTCCTTTCTATCCACATTCCCTGAGCCCTTCTTGGGTACCTGGTGTGGTGCTGAGTGCTGGGGACAGGGCAGAGTGTGCTGCCAAGAGGGGACACAGACATCTGCTGAGCTTCCCCAAGTCGGTGAGTGTCCCAGACAGGAGAGCTGGGGTCGGGGGCAGGACAGGAGGCTCTGTTCCCATACATTGACCAAGGGCAAATGTCACCCCCTCATCCTGCCCAAAGGTTGCGAGGTCCCAGGAAGTTACCCACGGGCTGGGCTCTCAGACCTTCTGTGGCCTCATGGCCAACAAGGGTTGGGCCTTGTCCATCATGGTGGGAAAGTGTTAGGCGCCATGGAGGGAGTGCTCTGCTCAAATATGTGTTACCTCTCTCGGTCATGGAAGAGAAAAGTGGGCTCTGGACAGTCTGGGAACCAGACTGGAAGTTCGTGGGCAAACACAATGAAGGCAGGCAGGCACTTAATAGCCTTTAACTTTTTTCCCTGACAACTATAACCACCAGGCTAAAGCTCAGGCAGCTGAGATAAACGTGTGTCCCATCCAATTCTGGGAACACTGTGCTTGCATTCACAGAAGTTCGTTTTTTGAAAATCTGAAGTGAACATCTAACAAGCAGCCTGTGTTTTTATTTGCTCAATCTGGCAGTCCTACAGAAGCCCCAGGAGCACGGGCTCAGAGTGCACATGGCCATTTTCCTTCCCACCCCCTTTCTGACTCCAGGTAGGGAGCAGAGTTTAGGGCCCTGCCACTTGCGGGGCCTCCCTGCCCTGGCCTCCTCTCCTCCTTGGACTCAGCTGTTCACAGACAAGAGCATTCCTTGTCTTATTCTTTTCCAGGATCATTCTGGAAAATGTTTGAAACCAGAAGTGCCCTGGGTTGTGCAACGGGCCTGGAGAGGGTTCTTTTGCAAACAGGGTGATGCAATTTCTGAAATCACACTCGCCGGCCCCATTCCCCCTTGGGATGGAAGCAGGGTCTGGACATTGGGCCACAGGAGGCCTTAGGCCGGCAGCTGAGGGTGGGGTTGCAAGGCTCTGGTGAACATGCGGTCCTTCTAACCAGATCCCCCTTGTTCCCTCTGCAGCCACCACAGGCTCGGCCAAGCCAGCATGGTGGACCACTTGCTTCCAGTGGACGAGACCTTCTCGTCACCAAAATGCCCAGTGGGGTACCTGGGTGACAGGCTGGCCAGCCGGCGGCGGCCATACCACATGCTGCCCTCTCCTATCTCTGAGGATGACAGCGATGTCTCCAGCCCCTGCTCTTGTGCCAGCCCTGACTCGCAAGCCTTCTGTTCCTGCTACAGCGCAGGTCCAGGCCCTGAGGCCCAGGACAGCATCTTGGATTTCCTTCTGTCCCAGGCCACTCTGGGCAGTGGTGGTGGCAGTGGAGGTGTTGGAGATAGCAGTGGCCCTGTAACCTGGGGATCATGGAGGAGAGCCTCTGTGCCTGTGAAGGGGGAACATTTCTGCTTCCCTGAATTCCTGTCAGGAGACCCTGATGACGTCCCCAGGCCTTTCCAGCCTACCCTGGAGGAGATTGAAGAATTCTTGGAAGAGAACATGGAGGCTGAGGTCAAGGAGGCTCCAGAGAGCTGCAGCAGGGACCTGGAGGCCTGTGGCCAGCTCTCAGCTGGGTCACACCGGAGCCACCTCCATCCAGAGTCTGGTGGGAGAGAGCGCTGTACCCCACCACCAGGTGGCACCAGCGGGGGTGGTGCCCAAAGTGCTAGTGAGGGGCCAGCACGTGATGGCCCCATGCCGGTGCTGCTGCAGATCCAGCCTGTTGCTGTGAAACAAGAGGCAGGTGCGGGGCCAGCGTCCCCAGGGCAGGCCCCAGAGAGCGTCAAGGTCGCCCAGCTCCTGGTCAACATCCAGGGGCAGACCTTTGCACTCCTGCCTCAAGTGGTACCATCCTCCAACTTGAACCTGCCCTCCAAGTTTGTGCGCATTGCACCTGTGCCCATCGCTGCCAAACCTATTGGTTCGGGATCCCTAGGGCCCGGCCCTGCTGGCCTCCTTGTGGGCCAGAAGTTCCCCAAGAACCCAGCAGCAGAACTTCTCAAAATGCACAAATGCACTTTCCCTGGC
Source organism: Peromyscus attwateri (assembly GCA_902168425.1). Lineage (NCBI taxonomy): Eukaryota > Metazoa > Chordata > Mammalia > Rodentia > Cricetidae > Peromyscus > Peromyscus attwateri. The sequence continues at coordinate 4,658 of CABHPP010142790.1, forward strand.
TGCAGCAAGATGTACACCAAGAGCAGCCACCTCAAGGCCCACCTGCGCCGGCACACAGGCGAGAAGCCCTTCGCCTGCACCTGGCCGGGCTGCGGCTGGAGGTCAGTATTCATGGACAGGCTGGGCGACAAGCTAGTAGGCACATCTCTGCTCATTTGGGGTGTGTTGCCAAGGCCCCTTTCTCCATTAGATAAGGTGGATTAGGAAAGGAGCAAGGGATGGGCAAGGGGCAGAGTCAGAGCTGACACAGTTGTTGGAGACTTCCTTGTCCCACTTAGTGGTGACGAAAGCCGGAAGCCACCTGGTCTCCGGTTTCTTTAAAGACCAGGTAAGTCTTGCTTATGCTCTGTGGGGGTCTCTCAGGCTGGGATGGAAGATGAAGGGCTAGGCGGAAGCAGAAGGAAGCTCAGCTAGGGAGCAGCTGAGTTTGGTGGCATACAGGCCATAGGCCAGAGGCCCATTCAGGTCTCACAGCATCCTTGGGGTAAGTACCACCATCACACCCATGACATTTCTGGTCAGGCACATGGAAGCTCTGACTGGCCAAGGACCACCCATGCCACAGTACTCTGTGAGTGGAATGTGAGCCTGAGACTTGAACTAGATAATTGTACTTCCTCCAGCCAGGGGATGAACATTGCTCACTAGTGTGGGCTGAGCTTTGCCTTGTTTCTTCCCTGGGGACCTGGAGGTGTGTTTGGGAAGTCATAGAGAGCAGCCAAAAGGAAGGACAGATGGCTACCATTTGGGGTCAAAGGTGACAGAATCCTTTAGACTTCTGCTCCACACAACAGGGGGTCCAGCTCTCCAGGGCAAAGAGCCTCATCCAGACTGCTCAGATGTGATGCCAGGGACCATGGAATCCTGGTGTCACCCTGTCCTAGCCCTGGGTGACGCCCGTTGTCTTCAGGGAGCTGGTGGCCTACAGAAGTTCACATACATGCTCAGGGTGCTACAGCCAGATGGAGGATGCTCTGGCCTTGGTGGATAGGGTGTGCGGCAGCAGCCCCATCCCATCTTGTCTTCATGTGTGTCAGGTGAGGCTCACGGCTCATCTATGTGCACAGAGCTGACAGAGCCTCCTCAATGAATGCCTGTGGTGTATGGGCCTGCCTGTGTATTGTGTGATATATGTGTCGTGTACCTGATGTGGGGTGGCACACAGGGATAGTCACAGAGGTGGAGTTCTGAGCCAGCCTTTGGTTCTGAGTTAGTGGTGCTGGCCCCAGGGCAGGGGCTGGCCTGCTGAGACTGAGCATGGGGGTGGCGGGGAGTGTGTGTGTGTGTGTGTGTGTGTGTGTGTGTGAGACAGACAGTGGTAGTACTTCGCTTCCAGCACCAAATTGGCCAGAAAAGGAACTTTCTCAGTCAGTGTCTTGGGTTGTGGAGGCCCTTCCTAGAAGGTGTCACTGTCTTCTCATACCTGGTTAGATGCTGGGCTCCCTAGATCTGCTGTCTTCACCTCTCTGAGCCACATGCTTTAGTGAGTGGACCCAGTGCAGGGCTGTGGGGTGGTAAGGCAGTGGGTTGTAGGGCAAGAGAAGCCTAGGAGAGACCTGGTGGGGTTTGTTGACTGAGGAAGGAGAGAGCAATAGACCCTGTTTGGAGGAGGCAGTGGGACAGGGGCCTTGAGCCCACCCTGGGGTTGCTATTGACTTGCAATTTCCTGTCTGGCCCTTCTTGTTCCCTGGAGCCCAGAGCTAATGTCGGGGTCTCACTGTGCCCTCTTTTCATAATGAACTATTAGTTTCCCACAGTCTGTGCAGGAGAACCTCAAAGGTGTCCTGCCTGGGACACTGGCAGGTGTTGGCACTCACAGGGACTGTGCACGGGCAAGTCACTGAGTAGAACCTTCACCCAACAGTCCTGACACCATGGGCTTGCTTACCCCAGCAAGTGCTACTTGCTCACCTAGACTAGTCCTGCCCATTTGAGTGGCATCTCCCGAGGGGAAGAGGCCAGGCAGGGGCTGCAGGCTGTAAGATGTGGTCAAGGATGAGGGCTAGAAGGCAGGCCATTGCCCACCACACTGTTCCAGGAAGCATGAGGTCCAAGGAAGGGCCTTGTCTCTGACCCTGAGCCTTGCACTGACCTCACTGCCCAGGCAGAGCCTGCTCAGCAAAACTAGGGACATGGTGTCCCTGCCAAGGTCCCTGTGCAGCATCTGCCTCAGGAAAGGGCTGGTAGTATGAGTGTGTAGGATCCCCAGGATACCCTTGGGGATCAGAAGCCTAGGGGTTATGCCAAGGAGGTTTGCAAGTTCCATGCATGTGGCCAGTCTTCCACCCAGGGGTAGTGGGGTGGGTAGCAACTCCTTGCTGCAGTTAGGTGGAAGGTGGATCTCTCCCCCCACTCTGGATCTGGACAGGATGGAGTGTGATGACGATGATGATGGCCGTAGTATCATGACACACGTAGGGATCACCATGTGCTGGGATGAGTCCAGGCCTTGGAGAGTCCCCACCAACCCCTCACTTGTATATACCCTTCTGCAGGAGCTCATGACTCCCTGAAACTGACCTGGCCTTCAGAGAACACTTCGGGGTATTTGAATTCCAGTCCAGCCTTCTCGCTGTGGCCCACAGCTTCCCCAGTGTGCACTCTGGCCTTCTCCAGCAAGATCAGCCATGCCACCCTCCCCTGTCTCCCTTACCATCCCCATGAGCCCAAGGATGCCCAGCCTTTGCTGTGAACCCCAATACACACCTTAGCTCATTGAGTCCTCACAACGGCTCCACAAGCATATGCAGTGACCCACATTCTACAGAGGGAAATCGAGGTACACAATAATCATCTGTCAGAAGGAGGTAGCTAGTGTATGGTTTGGGGGTTGGGGTGCATCCCCATGGGTGCCACACCCCACTCTGATTCTCCAGCCGTACAGCCAGGTTTGGAAGTGGCCATAGTGTATGCTGTGCTTTTTCGTGTGTGTGTGTGTGTGTGTGTGTGTGTGTGTGTGTGTGTGTGCGCGCTCCTATGTTCACATACATGAAGGTCAGAGGTGCTTGTCATGTGTCTTCCTCGGTAGTTCTCCAGCTTGCTTTTTGAGACAGGATCTCTCACTGAACCTAGAGCTCACGGATTGTCTGAGCTGGCTGGCCAGTGAGCCCCAGCCTGTCTCTACCCTCCCCGCACACCCTACTATGTCCAGTTTTTACGTGAGTGCCAGGGATCTGAACTTAGGTCCTCATAGTCACACAGTGAGCGCTTTACCAAATGGGTCACATGCTCAGCCCCTGGGCTGTGCTCTTCCATGGTGCTCCTGGCTGTGGGGAGGGAGAGAGCAGCAGCAAGCATGGTGGTCAGTGCCCTGATGAGGCACCGCTCTGGGCATGCTGCACGTTTGTTCCTTTAACTCTTAAAAGAGACTACAGGTGGGCCCAGAGGAGGAAGTGGTGTCACGGAGCTGTCAGCACGTTCTCTGTGATCATACAGCTTTTAAGTTGCAGTTGCCCAGCCCTCGGGAGGCGGAGGCAGGAGGAGCTCTGAGTTCAAGGCTAGCCTGGTCTACAGAGTTAAGTTCCAGGACAGCCAGGGTTACACAGAGAAGTTCTGTCTCAGGAAAAAGAAAGGGGGGGGGGAGGTGGCAGAGACAGGAATTGAACACAGCTGTTTTCTCTCTCACCCACCCTAGACTCAGAGTGCTTCTCCACACTCTCGCACACCTCCCGAGGGAGAGCCTGTAGTGAAGAGAGCCACCACCCCCCTCCACCTGCACCTGGGCCTGGCTGGTCCAGCATGTTCTATACTTCCCATCTGGCTCTGGTGCTGGCACTGGGCCCTGAGTTCCCAAACCTGCCCCTGCCCCCACTCCTCCTCAGCTCAGGGGACTGCCCCACAGCCGAGGTGGCACCTGTCCCAGTCCAAAACTCACTGCCTTCTGCTTTTATGCACTCAGGATACCCTGTTGGGACACGGTTTTGCACGCAGGAGGGACTAAAGCCAGCCTGCCTATTCTGGTGTGGCCATCTGGGAAGTGGCTGTCTGCCGCCTTCCTAGAAGTTTCCTCTCCTCACTTGCAGACACAGGCCTCCTTTGTTCCCTACAGTGGAACATCCTGTTCCAGAGTGGCCAAGCCGCTCCTTCCAGAAAGAATCTCGCTGGGCCATAGCTAAAGTGAATATTAATAGCTATCAGCAGCTCGTGTGTTATGTACTGCCGGTATCCATGGTGGACAGAGGAGGCCCAGAAGGGGACAGTAGAGTCCAAAGCCACTGAGTGTTGGAGGAGGTGGGTACAGGATTTGAACTAGTGTCTGGTTTCAGGCCAGCTCTCTCAGCCCTCATCACTGTTGCCCATGTGCAGGGATGTGTCCTCTGGCCTTGGGGTTGCAGATGCCCCGTGTGTGATCGGCAGGTTGCACACGGCACACACAGCCTTAGGGGCTACAGCTTCTGAGCTCTGACTGTTGACAATGGCTTTCTGGCAGATGGCAACTGGTGTCTCACACAGTTCTCATGCTGGCATTCATGATGGCCCCTGTGCGTCTTCTGCCCTGTGACCCAACATCGAGAGTTATGAACCTGCCCCACAGATGCCAGGCACCAGGCCTCTGCCATGTACCAGGAAGGTCCTGTGCTCTACTCCTTGTGTTCAGTAGGAGCTCACAGCCCTTAAACAATTGCCACATCTGAAGACCCATTGTCTGTCATGGTCCCCTGAGATAGGTCTGTTGTTGATGCCGTCCCAAGGTAGGGAAACCGAGGTTTAACCGGGCTTGGCAACCTGCCCAGACCAATCCCAAGGCTGTGTCCTGCCCAGCCGAGATCTCTTATCTCTTGCTCCATTGCTGCCTCAGGCTTCTCCTTTATCAGAGGATGTGACCCAGTGAGGCAGGGGTCATCTTCAGCTCAGTTCCCGGGACAGTCCAGTCAGGTACCAAAGGCTGTGGCAGCAGAGAGGGGCTCTGGAATGAGGACAGCTTGTTCTCTGGCTCAGCTGCCCCGCAGCTGCCTGTCCCTCTCAGGGTGTCAAATAACCTGTTCCCTGGAAGACAGGCAGGAAGTAAGGGAGGAAACAGGTCCAGGATGCTCAGGACCAGTGGGATAGGGACTGTCAAACCTGTTCTTCCTTGCGAGGCTCAGGGCCCAACGCCTGCGGAGGGCACGTGACTATGGCATAGGGTCCTGGTAACAGCACCACCAAGCCAGGAAGAGAAAGCGGAGAGGCAAGAACAGACAGGCCAGGGGAGGAGGCATTGTTCCAGCCTCAGGTTATCTGTCTCAGTTCACGTCACTGTGAGTTCCATCTGGTTGGATGGTCCTTTGAGATACATCCCTGCGCCAGGTCCCCTGGGACATGGTTGCAGGGCAGCAGCTTGCACAGTAGCTCTACCTCCCTCGAGCAGGTCCTGCACTGCCCAAAGCACAGGTTTTTGAGGTTCTTGGTGTCATGAACCCTGCCCGTTGTCAATGCTACTAGTACTCCTGTTTCCCAGGCTGAGGTCAGGGTAGCCTAGTGCAGAATCTGAGCCAAGATGGCCACAGCCCTAGGCATCTGAGTCTGATGGACTTTGCTGTCCACCTAATCTGCCTCACCGAGTGGCCCCTATCTAGAAATGGGGTGCCAGGCCTGGGGCTCCTGTGTGTTCCTGGGAGTATATGCAGTGGTCAGTGTGTGACAGTCCTTTTTCATCCTGGGGTGCCTGCTGAGGCCCCCCTGTTTAAGTGCACCTGCTGGGCACAGAGAACAGGGAGTGTGCTCTCCTTCCTAGAACTAACACTGTCTAGGGACCGCTGAGCATCATCAAGATGTTGAAACTGATTTAAAAAGTGCCATGGGGCTGAGGATGTAGGCTCAGCAGTAGAACACTTGTCTAGCATGTCCAAGCTTTGATTCCCCAACACTCACCAAAGGAAAGATAATCAAATGGTGGACAGTGCTGTGAGACAGTTCAGTGGACAGTAGAGGCTCCCGAGAGGGTGACATTTGGGCTAAACTCTGAGGGATGAGAACAAGGAGAGGAGAGGGTAGAGTGTACAAGTGTCTTGTGGCAAGAAGGGTGGAGAAAAAGTCTGAATAGGTGCGGTATGGAGTGGTTGGGTAGTGAGGTTCTGGGGTCCTGTTGCTAGAGCAGGAGCCAAATGGAGAGAGCCTCAGGTCCCTGAAGTTATTGACAAGCAGCATCTTGGCCTGGCTCTGGTTCCTGCCTGTCCCGTGGATGTCTGTTCCCGGGCCTGCAGTGACTGAGAGAAGGGGGTGTTCCAGGAAGACACTGAAATGCTTAGACATACCATGCAGGCATATTTAGAGACTTTTCTCAGAAGGCCCCATGTCCAGAGCCCTCGGGTGCTGGAGCTGGGCAGGCACAAGTCTGAGGTCCTTCTTCCCCCTCTCAACAGAAGCAGAGGCGCCAGGCACTCCTGTGGTCTGAGGAGCCTGTTTCCTTTGCTGGGCCTGTCACCTCTGGCTGGTCTTCACAGACCCTTCAGCGATATCTTTGTGGCCCCCTCCTCCAGGGGAAGGTGAGGCCAGTGGACCAAACACGGCTGACCTGCTGTTGCCAGTATAGGAATGATCTGGTGCCCAGGGACTTGGCAACTGAATTACTGTGTGGGGAAGTGAGGCCCAGGTGACTAGCAGCCTTAGGTCCGTTCCCATGTAGAACAGTAGCCAGCTACCGTGGGAGGCAGGCCCCGGCCAGGAGAGCAAACCTGTGTGCCTTGTGGTCCTTGAGTCTTGCCCTCTGGGAGGTCTCAGGGGCTTGCCAGGAACCCATTGGGTGGCTACAGATGTGGTCTAATTGCTTAAGATCCAGCCTGGCTTAGCCTGGCCCGCTGCACCCCCACCCGCACCTCCACCTGGTACTGGGGGGACTGTGGCACTGGCTTTGAGATCACTCACAGTGGCAGTGCCCACACTAGCCTGGCTGACCGCCGTGTCCCATAGGTTTTCCCGCTCAGATGAGCTGTCACGGCACCGGCGATCTCACTCGGGTGTGAAGCCGTACCAGTGTCCTGTGTGTGAGAAGAAGTTCGCGCGGAGCGACCACCTCTCCAAACACATCAAGGTGCATCGCTTTCCACGGAGCAGCCGTGCCGTACGCGCCGTCAACTGAGTGCGGTGGCCACCCCACCCGCCCCCAGCCCCACGCTTGGTTTTTAGATGCAATAACTTATTGCCTCCTTCGGAAGGATGTGACAATGTTACCAGCCCCCTTCTGAATCTTAGGAGGTGTGACCCAGAGCCGCCATGGCTGCCTTTCTGGGGAGGACCTAGAGTCCCCAAAGGTCCCTGGGGGCTGGTTCCCCTGGTGGCCCAGGTGGCCCAGGCAGGCCTGCGCCCTTGTGCCTTTGTGCCTTCCTGCCAGCTGGAAGGGTTGTTTGGGGGGCCCTTACCCTTCTCCCATTGGGCTCCCTACCTGGGCCAAAGCCAACATTATTGCTGGGGAAGAAGTGTTTTGGTTGTGTCGAAACCGTTCCCAGAGGGAGCCATGCTGGGAAAAATGAAGTAGGTCAAAAGTGTAGGGCTGCACTGTGGCATGAGGACCGTACCATATGCAAGAGGCCTTTGAGGGTCCAGGAGGATGGCCACCCTCGTTCTAGGCCATAATGCATGTGCTTAAATGCAAGACAAATGGAGCCATATCCATATGTACCCAGCCTGGCTCACCCTCCTCCCGACGTCAACCTCCGGGTTGTGGTGGGAGGAGACAGGAACAGGCCTGGTGGATGCAAAGCAACTAGCTAACGCCTCCCAGTCTGACTTAGATTTGCATTCCTCATCAGGTCTAGAAATTAGTACGAATTGGACTAGCTTGTTTTGACAGGTCTATTTCACATCCTATGAATGTATGTAAATAAACTGTACATAGGTACGCATCTACATAAAATATCTTTTAATAACACGTTGACATTTGTGTAAATTTGAAATTAAAAAATTCTATAAAGTTGGTGTACATATGTTACAATTATGTATATTTTCTTTGGTCCTTCATAAAAATATATTTACTTTGCCAATAAAAAGAGAAAAAAAGAACTCAACCGTTCTTTGGTTCCTGGCCTGGGACATGGGGGTGATTCTGGGGCTCTGCTCCTTCCAGGTCCCTCTGTGGACCTTCCTCTCTTCGGCTATGTTCTGATGTCACCTGTGGAGAGTGTCTCATGCCAGCTAGTCACTGCCGTTTGAGACCCTTGCTGGGCGCTTCCTGTGTGCAGGGCAGCGTCTATTCTTTCAGCCCTCCCTAGGAAGGTGGCTGGCCTGTTTCCTCCCTGCATGGTGACTTTGACATCTTAGGAATCTTCTCCAGGTAGGGCATGGACTTAGGACTTCTTCTGCCTACCTAGCACCCCAGGACAATTGGGGTTTCTACCATCGGGTTCGACTCTCAGGTTTGGATCCAGGTACACATCCTCTGCAGCCTGGGCTCTAGGATCATTGGGAGCAGACAACAGAGAGAAGCTGTGGGCTCTGCAGGGATTGCCCCCAGGGAGTTCTGGCCTGGTCTGATGAGGACTAGCCAGCTCAGCAGCCCAGCCAGTGTAAGGTGCACAGTAGGCAGACCTCCCTGGTTCACCTATGCACAGTGTAAGGTGAGAACCTTCTAGAAGTGGCCCTTTCCTCTTGACCCCACTAAAATAGCTGGGTGCTAACTGGGCGAGGGTTTCCCAGGAGCCAGCTGGCAGGTAGGTTTCCAGCGGAGAGATCCCTATACCAAATGATGTGAAGCTGTCAGTCTCAGAATATGGAGGCTGGCTTGGGTAGGCCTGCTAATCTGTTCTGGCCAGTGGGAGCTGGCAGTCATTGGGCATTCATGTGTGACCAATAATTAGAAGATGGACATTCCATCTGACCAGCTTGTGACCTCTGCCCTTTGCCTGTAACCACATATACCTTCTGAGGACAAACCCGAGGAAATGAGACATTGATTTCCAGCTGTATTAGTGTCATTTCTCTTCATCCTAAACAATCAAGGCAGCCACAGACACAAGGGACATTGGATGGACAAAGGAGGTCTGTTTGGGGGTCATGTCGGTGACACTGAGAAGAGGAATAAACCATGTCCATGTGCATGTCTGTGGCCGAGGATGGATGGGCATGCTCTTCCCGCTCATCCGTATGTCACCAACAGTCTGGCTATTCTAGCCAGCTGAACAGTGAGCTGTCTTGGGGCGAAGAGTGGGGTTGGTGGTGGTTGTAAGTCAGCATGGACTCCTGAGATCCTCACCTGAAGCCGTTTTCTCACCCCTCACTGCAGGAGGGGCCGAGGTGACACTCAGCAAGGCGGAGAGGGTGTAGGGCTATTGTGGTCTCCCTCATGCAGCCTCTCAATGATGCCATTGAGTGGTGGGTTTCTGCTGCTCCAGATTGCATCTGGACCCTGCACAACATGCTGGTGAGAAAGTGCCTGGTAGTGTGATGGTCAATGGTAAGTGGGGTACAAGCCTATGTCTCGGCAGAGTGGAGGCTGGAAGACTGTGGGACCAGGAGAGGATGAAGGTGGTGTAACCTGCACTATGCCCTTCTGTCCTCAGCGCTTTCGGTGGCTGCAAGAGAATCTTTGTCCTGTTCTATGTGCTGAGAAGGCAGAAGGAGCCATAGTCCTGTGGCCCTGCAACTATTTGTATTAGGGGAGGAATCTGGAAGGTTATGAAACAGGTAAAATGACCCAAATCTCCCCCAAGGTCTTCAGTTAAAAGCACAGCACTGTGAAATACTAGTAAATTGTTTTTAATGTTAATGATAAGCAATCCTTTCTCATGTTTATTTTTCTTTTAAATAACTGAGTTTCTGGGGGCTGGAGTGATTTGACTCCCCAACTGACACTGTCACACCTCTCCCTGATGCCAGGCTGCCTTAAGTGGTGGACTGCCCGATCTGCAGTTGCCAATTGCCCTCACGGCACCCGGCTGCTTTGAACCCTCCTGGATGCCTTAGGGAACTGCACTGTGATCAGTTGCTGGCTGCAGAAGCATGATGCTGGCTCCTGAGGCACCATCCAAACCACACAGTGGTTTCAAACAGCTTGCAAGAGACTTTCTGCCCATCACCAGCTTCTCTGAACTCTGCATGACCCTGCAACCATTTCCACCCGCAGCAGAGAGGAGTCTTCCCCTGGTGGGCTCAGAATGAAGGACTGTGCTGTGGTTGGTGCAAACGCAGTTCATTTGCATGAAGCGCTGCCTCTGATTGGTGCCGGCAGCCTTGCCACGCCCCCTTCTAGATATATAAATCAGCTTTCCAGCACCTTACTTGAGTCTGCTGAGAAACTCTGCTGCGCTTCAGTTTGAGGCCGGTGAAAGGCTAGTCCAGACCTAGGAGAGATGATAAAGCTGAGCAAGTGGAGAGGTGAGAAGCTCCGAAGCCTCAAGAAGCAGGGCCCCAGCCTGAAAGCTCTGACACTATCAGGGTTACAACAGCTTCCCAGAGTTGGGCAGCTGGGGGGTTCAAGCGCCCGGCAATGAGCCTCCAGCCTGAGCACCTGGAACCCTTGAGTCTCTGGCTTCTACAGCCCCACCCCCACCCCAATTTGCTTTGGAACTCAGATTGGCTTCAAACTTGCCATCCCCCTGCCTCTGCTGTCCAAGTGCTAGAAGAGAAGGGGCGTACTAACACATCCCGCTTCCTACTCAATGATTTCTACCCAGGCAGAAGGTTTCCAGCCCGCCTGTCCTAGTTTGGTTTCTGTTGCCATGATAAACACCGTGGCCAAAGGCAGACTGGGGAGGGAAGATTTTATTTCATCTCACAGTCCATCATCGAGAGAAGTCAGGGCAGGAACTTGAAGCAGAGACCGTGGAGGAATTCTGCTCCTTGGCTTGCCGCCAGCTTCTGCGACTAGCATTCTTATACAACAACCCAAGAGTACCTATTCAGGGATGGTACTGTCCACAGTGGGCTGGACCCTTCTCCATCAATTAGCAATTAAGAAATCCTCACCCCACCCCGACACACACACACACACACACACACACACACACACACACAC
>CABHPP010142790.1:15684-49433 GCA_902168425.1 Peromyscus attwateri
AAGAAATCCCCACCCCACCCTGACACACACACACGCTCACAGGCCAGTCTGATAGAGACAATTCCTCAGTTGAGGCTCCTTCTTCCCAGGTGTATCGAATTGATAACCAAAATCAGCCATCACACAGCTCGTTGGTAGCAATCACAAAATGTAGCCATAGTGACGCTAATAGCGGCTGGCATACAAGTCAGCCCGCTGCAATGCAAAGTTCCAATGCTGTGGCCTAAACAAAGTGGATTGCCACATTCCTCTGTGTAAGCAGTCTGAAGGGAAGCAGTGTGGACTAATGAGGCGCTCCTCCAGGCTGTGGGGTAGTATCAGATGGCTCAGCTGAGAAAAGCGAGTAAGGGGCCTCGTGCTGTTGCCCTGCCCCCAGGCATTGCCACGCCCACTCGTGCCACGCCCACTCGTGCCCCACTGACTAGAATGTAGCCACATAGCCACTGCTCCAATGCCCTCATTTAGGACATGAGGGTCACTGACTGGTTTGAGTGGATAGTTGCAGCTTGCCCCGGCTGGCCCTTAGTGGCAAGCACCAGCAGCCCTTGCCTTCCCAGGAGTCTACAGAATAGCATCTCTGAGTTTGGCTCCAGGAGCCTTATCAATGTGATTTAGGGGCATCCCTGAGGAGTGTGGGGCCAAGGGTAGAACTTCTGGTGGGTTGTAAGGAGCGAAAACTGGAACTGGAGAAGCCAGGAACTTGCTGCGCAAGCTGCCTTGGTTGAGGAGGCGAAGTCATAGATGAAGGAATGAATCCTGACTGAACAGAAGCAGAGCCTCCTGTACCGCTACGAGATGCTCCTGAATAGAGCCAAGACCATGCTGGGGCCATGGAGAGGAGGGGACAAACTAGTTTTCCGTATGTGGCATTGGTTAAGGGTGTCAAAGGCACAGGCAGGGAGATCAGCTGCGGGTGGCTGTGGACTTCACAGGTGTGAAAGGGGGAGTTGAATTCAGGAGCCAGGTGTGAGCAGGTACTATTTGGTTTGAGACTATGCGCACACAGTGAAAATGACTGTGTGGGACCCCTCTAACGCACAGAGTGAGCAACATCCAGCCCATGTCTGGACCTTACCACTTTCAATAAGGAGGGGCTGGAGAGATGACTCAGCAATGAACAGTACTGCTCTTTCTGAGATCAGAGTTCACTTCCTAGCACACACATGATGGGTCACAACCACCTGTAACTCCAGCTCCGCAGGATCAAACACCCTCCAGCATGTGCGCGCGCGCCTGCACACACACACACACACACGATACAGCATCTAAAAAGGCGGGAATGGCCTTAGCTCCTGGGAGACCCCAAGGAGACCCAAGCACAATCAGAGTGCCAGCACAAAGTAGAAAGAAAGGAGGGAAGGGGAGGGGGAGGTGCTCTTGCACACTTACCCACTCCCACCACAGCCTCAGCACAGTGGGAAAGGTAGAAGAAAGAAATGTGGATGGCTAGGACAGAGTGGAGAGGTGGGGGCTTGAGCCAGACTCTAGGACAAACAGATCAATGCCAGTGACACGAAATGCAGGCACAAAACAAAGTTGTTTAGGTCCCCAGGGGGTGCTGATTACTGAAGCCATGTCACTTAGAAGGAGGCCACCTGTGTTCCACAGCAAAGTTGTGGTTGGGATGACCATCACCAGGGGGCTTCCAGGATTTGTGCCAATGCTTGACAGAGCAGCTCTGACTCACAGGGATGACAAGTGGTCCTCCCTGCCTAACAGCGCCCTAGGGAGGACGGTGGGGTGATGACATGGTCAGTGTAACCATGCATGGCTACCCCACACTATATTGTGGGCCAATGATGTCCCACGTAGTCGCCAAAGTAGTGTGGGCTGAGTCCCTTCTCCAGCTCTATGTTAGAAATGTTTACTATTTTTTTTTTACTGTTACTTATTGTGTGTATATGGGGAAGGGTGGGGCACACACATGACATCACGCACATGTGGAGGTTGGAGGCCATCTTGTGGGAGTCAATTCTCTCCTATCAGGTGAGTGCTAGGGATTGAACTCAGGTGGTCAGGCTTGGCAGCAAGCACCCTTATCTGCTGAGCCATCTCCCCAGCCCTCAAATGTGTTTTCCATGTGACTGCAATGTCCTTCAGGGTTGTCTGCAGAATCCATCATCTTTACTTTTTCTGAAAAGAGTCAATTGCCCTAGGTTTTCACCATCACAGACTCCAGTAGCTTCACTTGATATATACATTTAAATAATATTATGAAATAGATATTGTTATTATATTTGTATATATATTATATATTATAATATAATATATTTTATATAATTAATAATACACAAGTAATATAAGGTAACCCATGCTAAAATTTAAATATATATTAATATATCATAAAATACATGTATATTGATATAATTATAATAAAACATACACTTCAGTACTATGTGCACAGAGTTTAACTATACATATGATGTCATTTCTAGTTGAAAAAATTAGATTGATTTTATTTTTGTGTTTGGGTGTTTTGCCTGTGTGTATGTATGAACATCATAAGCTTGTAGTACCTGGATCCCCTGGATCCCCTGGATCTGGAGTTACAGATGTGAGCTGCTGTGTCAGTGCTGGGAACCAAACCTGGGTCCCCTGAAGGAAGGGCCAGTGCGCCTTATCGCTGAGCTACCTCTCTAGCCTTGTCACTTCTAATTTAAATACTAGAGTAGCAGTCATGTGTGCTTTAACAAGGAGAATGTATCCTGCCAAATGTCACTCAGTGTTCACAGTGGAGTTACCGTGACGACCTCCATAGGTGCTATACTCTCTTGGGATCGTCATCTATGGCCCATTGTTGGCCAACACATTGTGTGGTACATATCATATGTAACCTAACCCAGAAGGGTCTGTAAATATGACCATGGCCTTCTCTGCCAGGCAGTTGCTTCTTTTGCTCTTCTTTCCTGTCCCTACCCTCCTCTAAATTTTCTTGGAGCTTCAGATCCCTACTACTGAAATCAACAGATGTGCAGAGGCAGGCCCCCTTGCCAAAGGGGCCGATGGTGCTGGGACCTTCCTTGCAGGTCACCGAGAAGATGAAGAGGATGTGCTAGACGACTTCTGGAAGATGCTGAAAGATTCAGTGTTTTATTAGTGGCACTAAGGATAGACCTGGGGCTTAGCATGGGTTAGGTAGACACTCTCCTCCTGGGCTTCACCACCAACCCACTGCCACTCTTTTCATTGCTACTCATAACTACCTGAAAATTCCCTCAGGTCTCCCTTTGACTCCAAGGAGTGTAGCAAGACAGTTGTCCTAAGTGAGCCCAGCAGGTGCTCTGTAGCTATTGAGCCTAAATGTCCTCCCAGATGGGCATTTGCAAGAAGTGAGTCCCTGGAAAGACTGCCAGGCTGCCTGGTAGACCTCTCCATGCTCACTCACAGGCCATTAACTTCTCAACAGCCAAAACACCGAAAGCCTTGGTACAAGCTACTGCGGTTAAGGAACAAGCAATAAGTGAAATAAACATGGTCTGAAATTGCAGTGGCTTCACATGGCTCCCTGGGTTGTCTTTGCATTTTCCTAGAGAGGAGGCTAGTCATCCGACTGCTCCATCTCATGCTAGGTGCAGGGGGCTGTGCTCCTGAGCTGGCACCCCTCCCTTGCTGGCTGGCACCCCCCTTCGCTGTCATCTTTCCTCTTCCACATAAACATGGGCCTCAAAGATATTCCCATCCTGGGGGGCCTGAGAGCTAAGAGCAGAGCTCTTTCTCTGCTGTACCATTGGACACTAGAACAGTCTTCGACATTCATCCCTCAGCTGAAAAGGCCAGTGGACATTTCTTTTGGATGCCAATGGTATGAGTTGGTGACTTAAGTTTGGATCTCTGGACTTGTGCATAAGGGATCCATTAGTCAGGGTTTCCATTTCTGTAAAGAGACACCATGACCATGGCAACTCTTATAAAGAAAACATTTAATTGAAGTTTCAGAGGTTCAGTCCATTATCATCATGACAGGAAGCATGGCTGAGTGCAGGCCAGTAGTACTGGAGTAGTAGCTGAGCGTCCTACATCTTGTAGGCAACAAGAAATGGACTGAGACACTGGGCAGTATCCTGAGCATAGGAAACCTCAAAGCCCGTCCCCACAGTGACACACTTCCTCCAACATGACCATACCCACTCCAACAAGGCCACACCTCCTAATAGGGCCACTTCCTATGAGCTTAATGGGGGCCAATTACATTCAAACTACCACAGGGAGTATATTACATGCATGGGCCCCTTTCCTCGTCCCCAGCCACCCTGCCACTCTGGCTCTTTTGTAGAGGGGCAGATTGTCTGTTGAAGCCCTCCTCATGTCAGTGTGTGTCTATTTTGCTGCATGTGCAGCCCAGGTATGCAGGAGGCCACACTCTCTCTGCTGCCCACTCGAGAGGCACAAGTGCACAATTGCCATGTCCCTGAGATGTTCCCAGGCTGCTCGAGGGAGACACTGAGTTCACAAACTTACAGTTTTAAACAGCAGCACATGCTCAGACAAGTACAACTGTGTTGTTTGCAAAGTCCTTGTCTTAGCTCATTTGTCATTACTATAATGAAATACAGGAGATAGGGTACTTTATGGAGAAAAATAGTTCATCTCGCCTCACTAGTTTGGGTCCATAATTGGTGAAGACCTTCTTACTTGACAGAGTCAAGGTGATATCACCTGGGGAGATGGGGTACACATGCATTTTGCGGGGGGGGGGGGGTCTCTCTTTTTATAAAGATGTAATGATTCAATCTCCACTCACCAGGGCTCCACTTTATGCCCTTATCTAAAATTGTCTTAATTTTTTTTAAGTGTTATGTGTATAAGTGTTTGGCCTGCATGTATAATTGTGTATCAGGACCCAGGCTCAGTCCCCAGCACCCAATGTGGCAGCTTACAGCCAGTTCCAGGGGATCCAATGGTGGTCTGTGGGAGACTGAGGATGCTGTCTAGCGGAGGGCAAGAAAAGGAAGATAGATTGGGGAGACACTGCGTTGCTGAAGCCAGGCAGGGAGCCACTGGATGCAGGTAGGTGGGGAAAGCAGTGGAGAGGAGGAGCTATGCGGCCAGACAACCTGCCATTTATTTTCTTATTCCCAGAGTTTCAGTGTGCTGGGCTGCCTGGACAGGCTGTATGTTGTTTGCATATGTGTATGCGTGTGCACTTGTATGTGTGTACTTGTATGTATGTACACACATGTGCACTTGTATGCAGTTGTGTTTTAAAAAAATAGCCATTGCCCACCAAAGGCCAAGTTGCTATAGGACCCATAAAGCTAGGGGTTACCATGGAGGCCTTTGGGTCTCTTCAGGATGGAAGGATGGTTGTGCCAGACAAGACAGATCTGGGTTATATCTGTATTTTCATGAAATTAGTATTTTGGTGGAGAGGGCCACAGACATGGAGTTTTGTTTTGTTTTTTCCTCAGTGTGATCTCTAATCAAGATAATCAAGACCCCTACCCTAGATTTTTCTTCTTTTTCCTTTCTTTGCCAAGAGAAGCAAAGATCCCCAGGCCGACCAGCCCTTCAGAGGAAAATGTAGCATTTGAGGAGGTAGCATACCTCTGCTTCCTTTTGATGCTGTCCCAGGACCTTTTGATACCCAAGGCATAAGGAGGAAGTCAACTCTTCTAATTCTAATCAGTGAGCCCCAGGAGGTGACAGTTTCGCACCAAAGAAAGTGGAGGGCTCTGTCTTCCACAGGGGAGACTCCTGCCAGCAAGGCAGAAACACACCTGGAGTTAGAGCCGTGCATGGAAACCTCTTCAGACTCCTTCAGGCCACAAGAAGCCTTGACTTCACCAACTCAGCAGTAAGTTTGTTTCCTTTTATTTCTGTATTCTTCTACATTCTGTTACATTTCTTTTCTTTAGTGTGCATGGGTGGGAGTGTGCCCCTGTACATGAGTGGAATCAGAAGACAACTCATGGGATTGAGTTCTCTTCTCTATCACAAGGATCCCAAAGACTGAACTCAGGTGATCAGGCTTGGAACTTTATTTGTAGACCAGGCTGACCTGGAACTCATACAGAGCCACCTGCCTCTGCCTCCCAAGTCCTGGGACTAAAGGTGTGTGCCACCACACCTGGGCCATTTAAAAGGACTTTATTCACACAGAGTCTGCCTTCTCACCATGGCAGAGCTAACTCAGAAATCTGAAATTATAAGGTCCTTGAAAGATTCACATACATTTGAGAAATAAATAACACCTTTTCTTCCCCCCTTTTGTTTTATTTTTATGTGTATGGGTGTTTGTCTGTGTATATGTCTGCCCTCCACATGCATGCAGTACCTGCAGACGCCAGAAGAGGGCATCAGATTCCCTGAGTTATAGACCATAGTGAGTCATCATGTGGGTGCTGCAAATTGAACCCCAGCTCTCTGCAAAAGCAACCAGTGCTCTTCCTGCTGAACCATCTCTCTAGCCCCATGACACACTGTCCCATAACTCTCTGGCCCGAGCAAAACATTAAAAAGGAAATTTTTAGTCTTTTAAATGCAACTAAATGAAACCATATTCAACTTTATGGCTTGTTAGAGGCGGGAAATGATAGCATTAAATGCTTACACTAGAATCGGAGAGATGTACTCAACTTAGTGTTCTCACCTTTCCCCTTGAGAAAGAAAAAAAGTAAATGAAATCCAAAGAACTCTGAAGAAAGGAAGCAATAAAGTCCTGCCTGACTGGAAATAGATGCAAATAGTGGGGAGCAGGGCATTTGTGAATCACAGGGTTGTGAGCAACTTTATCCCCTCTTCTAAGGAAACCAGTTGGATTGGATCAGGACTGGACATGTGTATATTACCTTCACGGTGAAGCGGTCAGTGGTAGAGACTTCCTCTGATGTCTAGCTGGGTCCTTGTCCACCCTCCCTCCAAGAATGGAGTGGGCAGACAGCATGGTAAAAGTTCTAAGACTCTTGGTGCCAACAGGATGCCAGCTGAGATTCAGTGAGTACCAGCTCCAAGCCCAGGGCAGGTTTTGGGGTTCCTCCCTGAGGGGTTGCTGATGTTACACACCCCTATGTTCTTGGCAGGCGTCAGAGTGCCAGCTGCAAGCAGTTCCTCGGAGAACACACCAGCAGGTCACTGATGGGAGTGGCAGAAGTCAGTCTCCTGTCCCCAACAAGTCTCTAGTTGCTGGGACAGGAACGAGTCCCCCTGCCTGCAGCTGGTAGCTGAATCCCAGAGGCTGGCTCCAGTGAGCTCCTTGCCCTGGGCTGAAGCCTCAGGTGTAGGAAACCAGTGAGCCCCTCTCTGAAGACTCTGGAAGCAGAAACCAACAGAGGACTGGCAAAGCCAAGAGGCAGGATCTGAAGTCGTCGCCCAATGGCTTCAATCCTCGGAATGGCCCAATTTATTGGGAAGCATTTGGGCCCTGACTGGCTGAGTGTGGGTTTGTAAATGGGGTGAAAGATGGGGCTGAGGAGAGAGGAGCCATCAAATGGTCTGTCTCTGGCTGTTCCGTGTGGCTAGGGTAACCTTTTCAGGCTTGGTCAAACTTGAGGCTGGGGCTGTCAGAAGCCGGAGCATCCCCAAAGCTGGGGTTTTGTTTCTTGTACAGCTGCTGCACACAGAAAACTGCCAGCAGTCTGCTCTTTGTCCTGAGGGCCTGAACTCAAATGTCAGAGAGCCCCACAGCGGGCAGGAAGCTCTGCGTCAGGTGTCTCTCTGATCCCTACCAGTGGCCTCTGTAAAGAACCCAGTTAAAAGTATAAGATGAATTCTGAGGTGCTGTGGTCAGAGCCTCAACCCAAATGCACACCAAAGGTGGCCCCTGTGACCCTTGTAGGCATTAGCGGTTGTTAGCTTAACCCATCGGACCCTCTCAAGAACACCCAAGGGGCCACTGACCTCCCAGGAAGCTGGTTGTCTGTGTCTGCTGCAGCTGAGTGCACTCACGTGCCCATCAGTGCCTGAGGATCCTGGAAGATTGAAAGCTGCAGGAACCTTGTGAGCAGACGTGTCTTCATTCACTTCGGGCAGCTGGCATGAAGGTCACGACACCTCCATGGGACCTCACCATGTGGCTTCACAGCATGGACTAACATGGCTTCCTTGCTGCTGTCTCTAGCTACCTGAGGGAGAAGTGCACAGAGGTGACCTGGTACGGCTCAGACGAACAGGGTCAGGCTCTTCCACTGTATTCTGGCCATTAAGCTTTACCCAAGTTCAAAAGAAGCAATGGCAAACCCACCCTGATCCCACTGAGTTTGGGGGTGGGGGTGTTACATGGTATCCCTGTTCATCACCCTCCTTCCCCAGAACCCACCTGTACTCTGTAGAAAGATGTGTGGAGATGGAGAACAGCTGTCACCAATGACCCCTCAGGGTGTGTTCTAACAGGTAACTACCACAGCAGTACCAAAATAGGTGCTCTTAACTGCTGAGCCTTCTCTTCAGCCGTGGACCTGTGCTTTTACCAACACTGAGTTTCACAGAAGAAAATAAGGTCAAGGAGCTTATTTTGAGTGTGGCATGAAATGCCAATATCCTTGCCACTGTGAACCCCAAATCAGCTTGCAGCCAGCACGGGTGGCCCTCAGTTCATCCTGTAGTTCAGGGGTGCTTACCTAAGATCCACATGGGCTACATTCTGCCTGAGCCCTGCTCATGGCCACACTCATCGCATGTGCACCTAAGTAAGCTCCAGGAGGAACCCGCCCACCTTCCACCTGCCTCCTTTGGCTTCTGTGTGTGCGACCAACAGCCTACACCTGAGGAAGCTAGTAGGGCATGGAGAGGGAGCCCAGGGCTTCAACTGCCCTGGGGGATCTGTGACCATTCCAGAAGGTGTCCAGGATGCCAGCATGGGATGCCTGGGTGACAGTCTCTAGGGGACAGAGTGTCCACCTCCATGGGGCTCCTCTCTTACCCACATCCTAGTTGCCCTTCTTGAGTCAAAGACTGTTGGGATCTTAGCCTGGTTTTGTGCTGGGGTTTGGGAAATCAGCTTTTGGGGAATCAAGGTTAATGGTTTACATGAAGTGTTGATAGGAATCAGTTCTGGAAACAACTGGTTGTTGGTCATTTGGAGTGTGTGTGTGTGTGTGTGTGTGTGTGTGTGTGTGTGTGTGTGTGTTTTCAAATGCTGGTCTAATAACAAAAAAACATAACATTTATTGTATAAACCACTTTTCCAACTGTAGTCTTCAGCAAATCTTTTAATGAGCATTGGCTGTGTTTATGTATGCCCACTACATGTGGTGCCAGAGGAGCCCATCAGATTTGGAGCTGTAGCTGTGAGTGATCGAGCCACCCAGTGAGGGTTCTGGGAACCAAGCTCAGGTCCTCTGCAAGAGCAGTATAGGTTCTTAGCCATCTTAACCACCGAGCTCTCTCTCCAGGCCCTGTGGGAGATGTTTCTATAACCCCTTGCTAGATACATAAATTACAGGGTTCCCTCACTCTGTGGGTTGTCTTTTCATGGCCTTGACTGTTCTTCTTCTGGGGGAAGGATTTGCTGTGATGGTTCTGTATATTCATATATCCTACATTGACCATGTCCATCTACCTCTTCTCCAGATGGGCTCCCACCCCCAGTTGCTAGTAATTTTGCTCATGCACAAGTTTCCCCACGCTACAGGAAACACACCAAACTTGTCTTTGTATCTGGCTTATTTTGCTTACTATGTTCTTCCCCAGTTCCATGCTTTCCCTGCAAGTGAATATTATATTCTTTTTTATGACCCGAAAGCACTGGTTGCTCCTCCGTGGCCAGAATGCTTAAGAGAAGAAACTAGCCGGGTGGTGGTGGTGCATGCCTTTAATCCCAGCACTTGGGAGGCAGAGCCAGGCGGATCTTTGTGAGTTCAAGGCCAGCCTGGTCTACAGAGTGAGATCCAGGAAAGGTGGAAAGCTACACAGAGAAACCCTGTCTCAAAAAACAAAAAAAAGAAACTAACTGATGACTGATGAAAGGCTCTTTTTGGCTCCTAGTGGCAGAGGGTTCAAACCATCATGACGGGGAAGGTGTGGCCGAGCAGCCCAAACCACAGTGGGCAGAGGAAGGGATGGAAGACATGGTGTGACCATCCAAGGCACACTTGGGCGACCCACTTCCTCCAGCTAGGTCCCAGAGTTCTTACAACCTCACAAGAAAGTGCCACCAGCTGGAAATCACGTGCTTAAAGCATGCTCCTGTGGAGATGGTTCATATTTGCGCTGGGTAGGTTTGTGTGTTTGTCAACTTGACTCAAGCTAAGCTCAGTTGGGAAGACAGAGCCTGGACTGAGAAAATGCCCCCTCCAGATTTGCCTGCAGACAGGTCTGTGGGGCATTTTTTTGATCACTGACTGATGTAGGAGGGTCTAGCCTACTGTGGGCTGTGCCACCTCTGGACAGGTGGCCCTGGATTCCATAAGCAGGCTGAGCAAGCCTTCAGGTTCCTGCCTTGATTTCCCTAGGTGATGAACTCTTACCTGAACTGAAGAGTGAAACAAACTCTTTCATCTCCAAGTTGCTTTTGGTCAATTTTTATCACAGCCATAGAAAGCAAACTAAGACAATATTCAAACCATAACGCTGGACAATACTCCATTGTCTAAATATGCCTGTGGTGGTTTGAATAGGTATGGCCCCATAGACTCTTGTTTGAATTCTTGGCCCATAGGGAGTGGCACTATTAGGAGGTGTGGGCTTGTTGGAGTGGGTGTGGCCTTGGAGGAAGTGTGTCACTGTGGAAGTGGGCTTTGAGGTCTCAGATATGTGCTGAAGCTATGCCCAGTGTGGCACACAGAGTTCACTTCCTTTCGCCTTCAGACCAAGATGTAGAACTCGCAGTTCCTTGTCTGCCTGCATGCTGCCATGCTTTTTGCCATGGCGATAATGGATTAAACCTCTGAAACTGTAAGCCAGCCCCAGTTAAATGTTTTCCTTTATAAGAGTTGCCGTGGTCATGGTGTCTCTACACAGCAATAGAAACCCTAACTAAGAAGGGTCATACTTTCACTCTTATTGTCTGTGTGCAGGTGGTTCTGCTCACTCTGTAACTTAGCTATGTGAGTAGAGCAGCAATGCACATGGATACAAAGGCGTCTCTTTTGTATGCTGACTTCATTTCCTCTGGATAAATATCCAGAAGTGGGAGAGCCAGATCATATGATGCTTTTATTTTTAGTCTTTTGAGGACTTTTCATATGATTTTCCATAATAGCTATGTTCTGATTTACATTCCCGCCAATGATGTAAGGGAAGATTCCTTTTGGTCTAGAGTCCCATTGCAATTTTGATTTGTTTTCCTGATGGCTGGTGATATTGAGCATGTTTGCATATTCTGGCCGCCTGGATTTCATATTTTCAGAACTCCCCCTCTCTATATGTGCATCTGTCTGTGTGTCTGCATGTGATACAACTTCACTGTGTAGCTTAGGCTGGCCTAGAACTCACAGTCTTCTTGCCCCAGCCTCCGGAGCTGGGATTACACCACACCTGGCAATTTACCCATTTTTAATTGACTCACCTGTTTTTTTGTTATTGTTGACTTTTTGTAGTTCTTTATATATTCTGGACATTCGTGTTCTATCCTATGAGTATCTGGCAAAGATCTGCTCTCTTTAAACGGACCGTCTCTTTGTTGATTATTTCCTCGGATTTGAAGAAGCTGTTTAATTGCCGTAATCCGATTTGTCAGGTCTTGTTTCTGTTTTCTGTGCTTTCGAAGCCCTTCTCAGAAAACTGTTGCTGTGCCAATATTTTGATGTCTTTCCCCTCTGTTTTTCCTGGTAGTTTTAGACCCTGTGGACTCACATTAATGTCTTTGTTCCATTTTGAGTTTATTTTTGCTTAGGGTGAGAAATAGGGATCTATTCTCTCAATTTAAACCTTGAGCATGTGGGTGGCCAGTGTCCCCAGTGCCATGTGTATAGGTCTGCAGTTTTCTTGTTTTGTTATGCCCTTGTCAGGTTTCGGTAACAGGGTAAATAAAGCCTTGTTGAAGGAAGGCTCCCTCTACAGAATCATTTTAGGAATATTGTTGATAGCTTGTCTGTGAAATCCAGCAATGGTACCATCCAGGGCTGGGCTTCTCTTTGTTGGGAGACTTTACAGAAATCCAGTGATTTCTATTAGTGATTCTATTAGATTCTACTAGTGATTATTTTGGAAAGCTGTATATTAACACATTATAAAATTTAGAAGAAATAGATAAAATTCTGGACATGTACAACAAAGTTGAACCAAGAGGATTAAAAAAGAAAAAACCCACCTGAAGCTTATATCAAGTAATGTGATGGAATCCATCATCTGGCTTGGTGGCGGCATCTGCCTTCATGCGCAATTTTCAGGCTCTTCAGATGAGGTCAGAGAGTCTGTTGACTTCCTCTACACCCTGGATAATCAACTGATAACGGGTTTATCTTGGCTCTTGATCTCAGAGGTTTCTGGTCATGATCGGTTGGTCTCATTGCAAAACAACTCATCATGGCAAGGGGTGGCTGCAGAGCAAAAGCTCTGACCTCTGCCAGGAAATGAAAGAGGGGGAGATTCCAGGGTCCCTTGATCCCCTTCGAGGGCTCTCCCCGAGTGTCCCTCAGACTTGCCACAAGGCTATGTCACTTAGTTTCTACCATCTCCTAATCGTGCCACCAAGCTGGAGCCAAGCCTTTAAAACATGGGCTTTTGGTGGGATGTACACCAGAGAATGTAATCAAAGTTCCAAGGTCATGCCTGGCATCCCAAGAGCTGGGCACCAGCCCTTGAGCTGCAGGCCTCTCATGGAGGCAGGGAGAGACATAAATATTGTTTTAAAATGTGACTTAAATATTTAATACAAAGTAAGCTTAAACGCACACAAACTTAATACATGGAAAGCAGAGCTAGGAGCTTTTGCATCTACTCAGGCTGAGAACCACAGCACATACGTAGCACCTCGCCGTGGCCTGTGGTGTGTTGAAAATGACACAATGATCATGCAAAGCTTCATCAGGATGTTATTAAACTTGAGGACTCACGCCGGGCGTTGGTGGCGCACGCCTTTAATCCCAGCACTCGGGAGGCAGAGCCAGGTGGATCTCTGTGAGTTCGAGGCCAGCCTGGGCTACCAAGTGAGCTCCAGGAAAGGCGCAAAGCTACACAGAGAAACCTTGTCTCAAAAAACAAAAAAAAAAAAACAAAAAAAAAAAACTTGAGGACTCACAACCTGTGCCCCGAGTCAGATCCACCTGCTCATCCTCAATAAGTCCATTAAAGGAGCCACATTAAAAGTGGAAAGCAGGCCCGGTGCCGGTGATGGCAGCCCTCACCTTCAATCTCAGCACTCGGGAGGCAGAGGCAGACAGATCTCTGTGAGTTCGAGGCCAGCCTTGTCTACAGATCAAATTCCAGAACAGCCAGGGCCTACACAGAGAAACTCTGTCTCAAAAAATCAAAAGATAAATAAATAAAAGTGGAAAGCTGGAAAAGGAGATTTATTTAAAGTGGTCCTATTAGAAAGAGAACTCAGATCCAGAGCAGGAACCCTCTCAAGTCCATCTTCCAGGTCCTGAAGTGAGATCAAAGTTTAGAGGGCCAAGGATATGCACATCTAAGCAGGTTTGGTCCCGCCCACCATTGACTGATGACGGTCTAGGCTTCAGTCTCATCCTGTAATGTAACTGACAGGCTATTAGAACCGTGGGTGAAATCTCTTTCTGGCAGACAAGTTCCCCTTTCCTTCTGCCAGCCTGAGATTCCGGTGGAAATCCCCATTTTACGGAAGCCCACTGTTTCAGTAGTCAGATGGAGAGACACAAGTATCTCTTTAGAGTATCTTCTTTCTGCCAGGCCTATTACAAGGACACTGCCATAGGGACAGGGACCACAACACCGGGAAGAGACATTGCAGTGTCTCCACTCTGAAGGCACAAGTTAGAGCTAGCAGAGAGAAAATGATGAAGAGACTTCAGGCATAAGGGGGATTCTGGTCTTGCTGGAGCCCAGCCAGGTGGTCAACATCACCTGGAGGTGGAGGAGGAGGGACCTAGTCAAACATCGTTGAGGGTGAGCAGACACAGAGGGCAAGGTTCTTGGTAAACTGACCATGTTTCATCTTGCTAAAGTTGCGTTTTACAAGTGCACTGATGGGCCTTGGAGACAGTTCAGAATCCCACTAAAGCTTGGCCAAACAGAAACTCTCTATCAGTGTACAAGCAGCCTCACTTATGGTTGGCAGATAGATATCTGAAGCTGGCCACCTCTCTGGATGGAGGGGAGGGCAGGCAGACCCTTTGGGATGTTGTGGTAGTACAGAGAATAGGCCAAGAACTCCAGACACACCACTCCCAGGATACACATCTAAGGGAGCAGGAGGGGTTTCCTGGGGGAGCAGGCAAACCACACTACCTGTCCTTTCAGCTGCACTGAGCACCAAGTGAGCTGCAGAGGATCAGGTGTCACTGTCAGCTTTTAATACCAGAAGCAAACATCTGGGATTCAGTTATGTGTGTATCTGTGCATGTATATCTATATATGCCTAAAAGCACACGTGTATGTATGCAGGCATGTGGCAATGAATAAATCTATGTGTGTCTGCATACATCTATATGTTTCTATATGTATATGTGAGTGTGTGTATGGCTATTTACATATGCATAAATACATATATGTATATGTGAGTATGTGTATATGTATGTGTATGTCTATGAATAAATGCATGTATGTCTGCATGTTTGTATATATGTATGAATGTGTATCTGTAAATAAGTGTGTGCACATGTGTGAACCTGTGGTGTGTGTTTGGGGGGACAGGGGGGGGGGCTTGGTGCTAGAAAGGGAGCTCTGAGGCGAGGTTTCCTCTTGGGAAGGACAGAGGGTGAAGAGGCTTAGAAGGAGAGGAGCTGGATGTTGCTTCTGGAGAAGCTGTGCTGAATGAAGGTCCTGCAAGGCCTAAGCCAAGCTGCTGACCTCAGCAGCAGAGATGGGGCAGAGCCAGCAAGGACAAAGGTAACCACAGGTCAGGTCACGGGCAGAGAGGGGTAACGGTTAAACAGTGACTGGGCAGCCTTTGCTCTTCCTCTGTGCCCTGCTGGCTGGTGTGGGGCTTAATTATTGACGTTTAACTCTTCCCCACCGAGCAGTTCCCATTAATAAATATGGAAGGGACGAAGAAAGAGCAAACTGCCCACCAGAAGACTGCAGATGCGTAGCTGCAGGGAAGGGGTGCCCAGAAGTGTTAACAGGTACAAGCATAGGCAGGGGAGTCACTGTAGGGTCCCAGAGGGTCACCCCTAAGTATTTGGTAATTATGAAGTAAGTTTATAATGGCGACTCCTGGCCTGGCCCCACCTTCACTAAGAGATCAAGGATGATATCACTGGGTTCAAGGCTTGATGACATCATGTATCTGCTGATATGTGACAAGGACATTGCCTCAGACCTGATGAAAATGCATGATGTCAATCTGAGACCGTGTCAGGAGACTCTGCACAGAGGGACAGGTTGCAGAGCAGGAGTATTCTGGCAGGCAAGGGAGGGCCGAGGCCATGACACAGCCAGGGCCCAAGGAGACCTGGCAACAAAGCCTGGGTGGGAGCCTGGTCTGATCTTGGGCAGAGTGGGGCCCTGGTAGGCACATGGTCAGAACAAGTCTGTCCCCTACTTCCTAGGCTGTGGCAGCAGAAGCTGTCCGCTCATAGACCCCCCGCCCCCACTCACCCCCCACCCCACCCACAGGTAGAGGTTGCTTGGAGGGTGATGGCTGTAAAGGAGCTAGCTCTCTGTGCTGCACCTGCAGACTGTCTGGTGGTCTAAGCCGTCTCAGGATGAGCGTTTTCTAAAGTGGGCTCACCGTGAGAAAGAGGCAAGGAGCAGTGTGTGAGACCGCAGGTGTGGTCAGTAGTCTCCGCAGGGCTGCACGTCAGGGGCTGCCAGCCATTCAGTGGTCGGGGCTGCACACCGCCCCCGAGGCAGGATCGCTTCTCTGACCTCCTGAGGGCACCGAGAGTCACCTAGAAAGCCAGGACTGAGGGACAGGATGTGTCAACCATGCAAACACGCCCACGTCTTCCATCCTCTTCCAGGTCTGGGGAAGCATCTGTGGTGAAGATGAATTCCAAAATTCCACCCACCCAAGCCTACTGTGCTGACCAGTTTTCTGTCAACTTGACACAAGCTAGAGTCCCTTGAAAGAAGGGAACCTCAATTGAGAAAAGGCCTCTGTAAGATCCAGCTGTAAGGCATTTTCTTAATTAGTGATTGATGGGGGAGAGCCCAGCCCATGGTGGGTGGGACCACCCCTGGACAGGCGGGTCTATGTTCTACAGGAAAGCAGGCCGAGCAAGTCATAAGGAGCAAGCCAGTAAGCAGCACTCTTCCATGGCTTCGGCATCAGCTCCTGCCTCCAGCTTCCTGCCCTGTTTGAGTTCCTGCCCTGACTTCCTGCGATGACCCACAGTGATGTGGACGTGTAAGTCAGATGAACCCTTTCCTCCCCAAGTTGCTTTGGCCGTGGTGTGTCATTGTACCAGTTATTGTCCTAAGACACCCACCTTCTTCCTGAGATTCTTCTGGTCACACCAAGCCTGTTCCTCCTCCTCCTCCTTTCCCAGCTCAGCAACAGGCCCTGAACCCACAGGCCATTTTGGTATTTTTTCCACTGTTCTTGCTAGCTCTGCCTCCAAAAGCCACCCTCAAGTAGACCCGTTTCGACATCTCCATCACTGACTATTCAAGCACACGGAAGACATCTGAGCCCCCCAAATCTCAGCTTAGCCCTCTCCTTGCAATGCAGCAGTGACCCCTGTCCCTCTCCCCGTGGCCCACTCTCCTGTTCCCCCTGCCACCTGCATAACCACCCACACATTGCTTTGTGCCCCTGCTCTGGCCTGTACCTCCTTCCTGTCCCCCACACTTACCTTCCCCAGAGGTTCCCTGGAATGGGAAGATGGCCATGGAACTTGGTGGCCCTGAGGCTGAGGTTTGGGGGAAAACCTCATGTAACTTAAGAGGTCACATGGCAGTCCCCACTTCGTCCATACCAGTAGAATTCTTCCTACCCATAAATGAGGGTGAGTGAGAGCAGAGACCCACGCAGCATTCCTGAGGAGCCACGCACAGTGAGCCATTAACTAGTGTGGCCCTAGCTGGGTAGTAGGAAGTCTTCTCTGAGTGTTGGGAGGTCTAAGGCAGGACAGAGAAGGGGTGGAAAGTGAGGACTAGGGGGTGGGGGACAGCCTGGAGGGCAGGAATAAATGCTTCTGTATGTGGCATTTAGGGTATAGAGTGAGCAAGTGGGAAGAATTTCAGTGCTGAGCCCCCATTCCCCTTTTGTGAGATTGGGCTATCTCAGCACAGCAGTGGCCAGGGCAGGGACCAGCATCTCAGAGCCAGAGGCTGAGGGCCCCTCAGGAGTGGTTCCCATGCTCAGACTGATTGCTGGTGGTCAAGTCTGAAGTGGGGACAGAGGCTTCAGAGCAAGCTAGTTTGTGTTGGCTCCAGACCAAACAATGCCTCTTTCTGTAGCTCCAGTGAGCTTATACAAGGGGCTGTGGAGGAAATGGACAGAGGGGGGTAAAGGAAAGGAGAAAGCGCACACAAGCAGCTGGCAAGAATCCCCCCATCCCACCACAGCTGAATCCCTGACAGATGACAGGAGCTGAGCCTTGGCCCCAGGAAGGGCGGGGACTCTTCAAAGCATTCTCTCTTTGACACTCTGGTAGCCCAGGACTCGGACCCTCCTGCGTGCCAGTCTGAGCTCAAAGGCCCTCTGTCTCCCCCCAGGCCTGAGGTTGAGAACCAGCCAGGCTCAAGATAATGAAGTGAGTGAGCTGGGGGCGCCCATTTGGAGCCTCTCTTTCTCTGGGAAAAGGGAGAAGGACCCGTACATGGAGGCAGACTTATCAGGTTCACACAGACTGCAAGTGGCTCAGCCTCTCCTGTCTGGGAAACCAGGACTCTCCACAGCTCCTGCCACTACCCCAGGCCTCCCCATTGCTTCCATGGTCACAGTGGTAGCCCTAGTCCCAACTACAGGGGGTTGGTGACATGTCAGGGTTGTCATGCAAAAGAGGCCAGAAGGAAAAACATGGTAAAGAAGATTTACCCTACTTACCACACAAAAGAAGAATAGGGACATTTAAATATCTCAAAGCAAAATAATTTTTTAAAAGAACTGCCAAGGACTCAAGAAACTTAAAACGTAAATAATGTAGAACCTGAGAAATCTCACCTCCCAGGAAAACAAATGTAGTGGAATATGAAAATAATCCACTGCGATAAATTTAACAACCTCTAAAGAACGTGACATCAGTCATTACAAAATTGACCAGTGTACCCCATTAGACACAGTGAGAAACAGACACCTCAATAGATGCTCAGTAAGTGTTTCATCAAACACAATTGTGTGTATGAAACAAAGAATTTTATTAGAACAGTCATATTCTGGCTACACATGAAGAGTCCCCATGGGCCCAAGTGTTGAAGCCTGGGTCCTCAGCTGGTGATGCTATTTTGGGAGGTGGTAGAAATTCTAGGAGGCAGGGCTGAGGGGCAGGAAGTAGGTCACTGGGGGCATGCCCTTGGGTTATATCTTGCCCTGGCCTCTCTGTCCTTCCCTGACTGCCATGAAGTGAGCGGCTTCCATCCACATCACCCTTCTGCCAGGATGGACTCACCTCACGCCAGGCCCAGAAAGTGGAGCCAAGTGATGGTGGACTCAAACTTCTGACTGTAGAAGCCACGGTGTCTTCTCCCTTCATGTTCCCATGTCAGGTTTTTTTGTCACCTGATAGAAAACCTGCCTAGGACCACTAGGGATAAGCACTTCCAGGGAAATACTCAGACCATTAAGTATTCAGTGTGCTTTCTCCCCACAGAAATAAACATGTGGGCATGTATTCTAAGTTTTATACCGATCGTTCGGGGGCTTGAAGGTCACTGAATGATGGGAGGATGTCAGAACAGTGCACATCAACTGTATGGACAGCTCTAGACTTAAGCCCAGCTCTGTCTTGTAGCTGTGGACAGTCCCTTTATCTTGCTCACCTTGCTCCAGCTTCCTTAACCTTGGCTCACGCTGGAGCTTGATCCTCAGTGTTGCCAGGAGGCAACAATCTCAATGCTGCAAAGGTCTTGCCTTGTAAAACAGCTTAGTGGTTGGCTAGCATTCAAAGGAGTCACATGTTTTCTGGAATAGAATAAAAATTCTTGTCTAATCTATGACTATTTCATAGTGTATCAGAGATCCTAACCAATGAGATGGCTAGAAACTATCAAAGCTATAAATATTAACAGTAAAGATAAGGATCATTTTTGCAGGTGAATGCTTTTTTTTCCTTCCAGAGCTAGGGTTCGAACCCTAGGGCCTTGGGCATGTGGAAACTACTAAAGCTAAGATGTGTCCAGTAGGGGCAGGAGAGGTGGCTTAGTGGTTAAAAGAGCTTGCTGCTCTTCCAGAGGACCTGGGTTTGGTTCCCAGCCTATCACAGCCATCTATAACTCCAGTTCCAGGGGATATGATGCCCTCTTCAGGCCTCCATAGGCACTGCACACACTTGGTACACAGATACATGCGGACAAAACATTCATACACATAAAATAAAAATCACATAAAATTATTTTAAAAGAGTTGTTCAGTAAACTCAAAATATTAATAATCATAATTATTAATCATATTAATAAATCATATTACTTAGTATGATTAATTAATAATCATATTAATCAAAAACAACCATAAGACAAAAGGGAGGGAGCCAAATTCTGTTCCCTGTGACAACAAAACATAGAAATGATTTAGAAATAAATGTGGAGTCATACAGGTGAGGTGGCTCAGCCGGTAAACAGGATTATCACCAAGCCTTATGACCTGAGTTCAACTCCCAGAACCTACATGAAAGGAGAGAACTGACTCCTGAAAGTTGTCCTCTGCTTTCCACTTGTGACATGGCACATACATACACACTCTAAATAAATATATATAAAATCCAGGTTGGCTGTGTGGAATGCACTTTTGGAGTCTGTTAGGACAGAATCTCATCTTAAGTTGGGGTGTGTTCATCTGCATTTTTAAACACTGGCTCATCTACGCAGAGATG
This sequence comes from Peromyscus attwateri, assembly GCA_902168425.1. Taxonomy (NCBI): domain Eukaryota; kingdom Metazoa; phylum Chordata; class Mammalia; order Rodentia; family Cricetidae; genus Peromyscus; species Peromyscus attwateri. The sequence goes on from CABHPP010142790.1 coordinate 35,673, forward strand.
TGCATGACATCCCAGGACCCAGGGAGATGAAGTGTTCTCAGAAACATCACCCAGGGAGTCCCTCCACTAGGTTCTAAGCCAGCTGCCATAAGACTGCCAAGGGTGATGTGCAAAGCTTGGGAGAGTCCCTCTCATTCTCCACCTGTGTGCTCACTGTGAGCTCACCAGTTAACACCCTTTCCTCAGCATCTTCCGGCATGGGGAGGGGGAAATACCACAGGTGGAGTGAGGGCAGGGTGGAAACAAGGCCACACCCACACTGGATACCTGCCATGCCCACATGACTTGGGGTGTGGCGCCAAACCTCTGGCTTCCAGCCTCACTCCCATCTCCCCTGTCAACCACAGAGATTCTGTGAAGCACCCAGGAGCCACACATATACAGCCTGCATTTCAACCACTGCCCCTCATCTGCTCTTCCGATTCCACCAGGCTCTGAAAATATACATTTGGCTTATAACTACCTGTCAGAAAAAAAAAAGCTGAGCTGAGCTGTGCTGAGCTGAACTCTGAGGAAAACTCAAACAAAATTTACTACAGCTGTAATAGCCTTAATGATGAGTATTCATGGTTAGCTAAGGACTGGTAACCACTGGCATGCTGTCTCCAGCCCTGGAGAGTGTTGCACGTAACTGGGTATGTTACCCCAGAACACCTGGCGGGCCCAGGAATCTTAGGGATACCTTCCCCCGTCTTCCAAAAGGCTGTCTTCTCCCTGTTCTCGCCTCTTTTCCTTCCGTAAGGAGTGTTGCTTTCTCAGAGGGAGGGGAAACAAGTGACGCTCAGTCTGGGACATTGTATGGACACTGGTGTCACTTTAATTAGCAAGGGGTGGCAGACAGGGAGACCAGGAAGGAGGAGGATGCACACTAGCCAGAGCTCTTGGTTCGGGAACTCTTGAAGACAGTCCATCCCAACATTTTGATGCAGAGTCACTGTTAGAATCCCAGTGAGAAGGGACTGGACCTTCTGGACCTATAGATAAGATATCCTCAAGCCGGTCATGCTTCTGAGCATCCATCCTGGAACAAATAGTCTGAACTGAAAAATCAAGCAAGAATCGCTCCATCAGACCAAAGAAAGGAGCTGGATTCCTCAGAAAGGTTAGTGCCCTACAAATCGATCTGCAATGGATTGCTCCAAGCACAGTAAGACTGATGCAGATTGGATATTATTCTTTCCTGTATGTAGCTATGAAAAAGTTTATCAATTAAAACAGTGAGAAGTTGCTGGATGGTGGTGGCGCATGCCTTTAATCTCAGCACTCGGGAGGCAGAGACAGGCGAATCTCTGTGAGTTCGAGGCCAGCCTGGGCTACAGAGTGAGTTCCAGGAAAGGCGCAAAGCTACACAGAGAAACCCTGTCTTGAAAAACCAAAACCAAAAACAAACAAACAAACAAAAAGTGAGAAGTTGACTATAATAAGCATCAGTGTACTGTAACAAAATGTACACAAACATGGTCTTGCTCTCCCTCTGAAAACACCACATTATACTGTCTCCTAAGGGTGGCAGGAGAGAAGGCTGGCCCTCTCGCTGATTAGAGTGAGTTATATGCCACAGCCTTGAGGCTCAGTGCTGGGCTGCAGGAGAAAGTCTACACAAGACAAGACCCTGATGCCGAGATGGTTAGTCGGATAACCTTGGTGACACTAGGTGATAGGGCTGGCCGGGGTTCCCTAGAGAACAAGAACCACAGAATGTATGGATAATTACGAGAGGGGTCCGTCCACTTGGCTTATGGGATCGCCGTGTTCCTCTGCAATCTGAAAAGCTGGCGAGACCCGCAGCTATTCAGCCCAGGAGTCTGGAGCTGTTAGAACAAGAGGCCCATGAAAGCAGCCCTGTCTGAGGCTGGAGGCCAGGGAAATCCCTGGGGAGTCGCTGGTGTGGAAAAGCCTGCAGACTTCTGAGTCCACAGGCAATAGCAACACCAAAACACACACACCTGCCTCAAGAAGGGCCAGCCCATGCTTCCCTTCAGCTCTGTGTTCCATGGAGATCCCCGCCCATGGTGCCACTCACATTCGTTGACCAGTGAGCATCCCAGACATGCCTAACATTGCTCTTTACCAAATTTCTAAGTGTTTTTCACTCTAGTTGACATTTAAGTCTGACCATCACAGTGACTAAAGAGTGGGTAGCGTGTACTGTGGACCAGTAGCCAAAGAGGTAATCATGTACCCAGTGGGAATAAGTGAACATCGAGAGATTTTATCACGCTACTCGGAAGAGCATGCAGTTTGAAACTTACCAGAATTGTTTATTTCTGGAATGTTCCATTTAATATTTTCAGACAACATTTGGTTGCAGGTCATTGAAACTGGAGAGTGAAACAGAAAATGGCATGGGGGTGGGGAGGCGGCTACTGTATGTACTGTGTTTACATGTGTATGCTTGCATGTGTACGTGTATGTATACATGTGTGAGTGTTTTCATGTGTGTGCATATGTGTGCTTGAGTGTATGTGTGGGCAGAGTATACAGAAAGTGCAGCAGAAGTCTTAACAGCAAGTGATTCTGGGTAAGAGTAAATGGGCCTTTTACACTACTCATGCACCTACGTTTTTTTTCCTGTAAGTTTGAAGTCATTCCGAATCCCTCTTTATTTCTGTATGCACCATATCATCTCCCATTTGACCTTAGTTTCTTGTTAGTACCCATTTTGTAGAATTATTCTGAAAGGGCTTTGCAGCTCTCTGGGGTTCACGCTTTGTTAGGTTGTAGGTGGCTCCCCTCGGAGTGCGTACCCGCGAGTTTCTCCATGTTGCCACGGTTGAGCGTTCCCTCTCTCTCCTCTCAACTTGACGTTTTCTCAGGTCTCTTTCCTGGTTCCTCAGATTTGAACAGCAAGAGCCAGCGGCTGCTCCTGCTGTGTGGTGTCCTGTGCTCTCCTCCCGACTTGTGGAGAAGTTATTGAGCCCACCCTGCCCTACCAGCTTCCTGGTGGCCTGGAGAATTCAGCGTCTGAGCCTCTGGACTCCTGTGCCCATGTCCTTGCGGTTCTTCTGCGAAGGATGGGCGCTTCCTGCTGCTCATAGCAACCTGTAAGGCACTCCTTGCCAAAAAACAACCATACACAAGAATGCACGTGGGCCTCCTGGGCATCCCAGAGTGTCACTTACCACTTCTCAGAAGGCTCTTATTGGGTCCCTAAGGCGGTGATAGAGTGTAATGTGGGTGTCGGGGGAGTAAAAAGGCACGAAATCGCTGGCTTACTCCCCACACTTGGCTGAGGGAACCTCTGAGGGGCTGTTGGGCAATATTTCTCATTTGCAACATGGAAACTTTACCATGTTTCGTAAGCATCACCCTGCGAGGTCTGAGCAGGGGAGACTGCGCTAAGGTGTCTGCTTACAGTCTTAGAGCTAAACCTTAGTTTGTTTGTTTGTTTGTTTGCTTGTTTTTCAGAGCCCCGCATCCCAGACTCCCAGGAAATAAAAGATGAGAAGGTAGGAGGAAGAGAAGAAGGAAAGAAGGAAGGAAGATGGGAAGAATTGAAGGAAGAGGGGGAGGGGAAGGTGACTAGAACGAGGAGGAGAGGATAGATGGAAGGAGACAGAGAATGAAGGAGGAGGCAGAAAGGCTGGGGGACAAGGCCATGGATCTGAGAATCTCCCCCGTTAGGAATGTTTGGACGCTCACTTGCTGGGACACCTTCTGTATACTTCTGCTCCGTTACCGTTTCCTGAAACTGTAAGACATTTATACCTCCAGATAGGATACTGACAACTGAGCAAAATGGGGGGCACCCAAGTCTACCTGGAGACGTAACGAGGTCACCACACTTACAGACAGGAACATGTGTGACCCCAAACAGTGTACCACCAGAACGTTCCAGCTCAACATGGATGAGGACTTCCCCACAGCTGCACAAACGATCTTTCCAGCTGACCTTCCACACTCTATTTCCTTAATATCACCTGAGATCAGATGCAGCTGGGGTGGAATTACCGAGCTGGGAGGGGGCACAGGTGGGAGTGGCTGGGACCTCTGGTCATGGTCTAATGACCCTGCCTAGCCCCACCTGCCTTCGTGAGAGACTGTCAAGAAGGCCCTATCTTGTTGAGGGTCTCTAGTGGGTCATCCCAGCTATTCTCATTAAGATGGCAAAGGTCATTAGCTTCAGGACAGCGATCAGCAAGAGTTTCCTGTCAGTTTCCAGGCCACTGAGGGTTAGGCCCCCCTATGCCCATGACAGGATGGGAAGGGAAGTGGGGATTGGGTACAGTCTCCCATGCAAGGGTACCATGAATCTTGCTCAAGATACCTAGTGCTGTGAAGATCAGCCCAAAGACATAGTCATCTTCCTGGAGATCAGAGGTCATGCTGGGGCTGGGGTGATTTTCAGCCTCTAGATAGGGGTTGACACTCCTGAGAAGGTTCTAGAAGAAAGCACCGCAGAGCTCTGGTAGATACAGAGAAAGCTCACATGGAACTGGGGTCAGTCAAAGGCCCAGTAGAACCAGGAGGAGGCTCTGGGAAGGCGCTGCAGATGATCAGGGCACGAACGGCAGGTGAGGAGCTGAGACGTAGTGAGGTCCCAGGCTGGCAAGATATGGGCCACCACCCTTTAGCTCTGAAAGGACAAGGGAGAAGTCACTCAGATGATTCCCCAGGGAGGGTGGGGACAGAGTGGGAAACCCTACAGCAGTGGTTCTCAACCTTCCAAATGCTGCGACCTTTAATACAGTTCCTCATGCTGTGGTGACCCCCAACCATAAAATTATTCCATCACTACTTCATAACTGTAATTTTGCTACTGTTATGAATTGTAATGTAAATACCTGATATGCAGGATATTTGATATGTGCCCCCCCAAAGGGGTCACAACCCACAGGTTGAGAAGCACTACCCTAGAGGGAGGGAGTTGAGACACATGGCTTTGTGTGTCTTATATCTTGGATCCAATGCCTGAATACCCAGGTTATTCATATTTCATTTTATGCAGAAGAAAGCTGAGTGGTGGCTAGGGGCTCACTGGTGGATATGTACCTGGGAACACAGGGCTGGGAAGAAAGTTGGATTGATTCTTGGGAGCCTGGCAACAGAGCCTGTATCCCTAGCCACTGCCTCCATCTAGTCTGGCCAGAGGCCAAGGCCTCTTCAGGGGAATGTATCCCCAAAGCATGACCATCCTGAACCTCTGCCTACTTGTCTGTCCCCAGCCCTTCAAGGCTTTGGTCTCAGGCTCAGCTCACTGCTTCTCTTTTATCCAGACCTCTTCCCAGCACCCCTGTCTCTCATCCCCTGGGCACCCTGAACCACACCCTCCCAGGGGCTGTCCTTTGCTGGTAGTAGCATCTCCCAGCCATTATTTCCCTTGTTGAGGTCACAATTCTTCCCATATTCTTGAATCCCCTGTATCATGTGTTTAACCATGCTCTCCAAATCAGTTCTCTGTTTAAATATATTTACTTAAAAGAAAATTGCGTATCTCTCCCTAAGTAGAGAGCCAATACTTTCCTAGCTAACTTTAAATAATCTGTTCAAATGTAGACAGCTTACTCATGCCCCCCAATCCCTGTATTTAGGAATGTTCCTCCACAGCACTGTTGAGTATTGTCCTGTTTAAAAAAAAAAAAAAAAAGATTTCATAGCATTTCTTTGATAGTACAAGCAAACAAAAATTGACTCAGATGATGAAAGAATGATGAAGAGGTTTAAAAAAAAAAGTACAGAGAAGAAAGAGACTCCTGAAAAGGATCCATGTCAGGTCCCAGAGAAGATTCCAGAAGCCTTCAGAAAAGTCTCTAGGTTAATTGCCACTTCCCACCCCCTGCAGTGACATTGGTAGTGTCTCCGGTGCTGTGTGTACATTTGTTGGGGGTTTGTTTGCACTGGTGGCTTTGGTTTTTTGAAGCGGGATTTCACCCTGTCACCCAGGCTGGCCTGAAACTCAAAGCCGTCCTCCCACCTCAGCTATTTGAGTGCTCGGATTATAGGGATGAGCGCCATTCCTGGCTCACTTTCATGTGTGTGTTTGAATTTGTGTGTGTGTGTGTGTGTGTGTGTGTGTGTGTGTGTGTGTGTGGTGTGTATGTGCATGTTCATGTGTGTGTATATTTAAGTGCCAGTTGACCATTGCCCAACTTACATGGTTGCTGTCCACATCATACACTGAGGCAGGATCTCTCACCGAATCTTGAGCTCACTGATTCGATTAGTCTAACACGCCAGCTTGCTCCAAGGGTCCCCTGTATTTGCCTTCTGAGCGCTGGAATTACAGGCAGGCCTCCAGGCCCACTAAACATTGACCTGAGTGCTGGGGATCCAAATTCCAAAGTACTGTGCAGCGGTACTTTGCCCACCAAGCTTCCTCCCCAGGCCCTCACTTGTGCCAGGCTTCCAATGGGCAGTCTATATGTTTGTTGTAGGCTGTCTTGATGTCAACTCTGTCATCAGCCTTGCATTATATGGCAGACTCTGAGACAGTTGGCTAGAAAGAAGGGTTTGTTTGGGCTCACGTTTTCAGAGGTCTCAGTCCCCGGCCAGCTGGCCCTATTGCCTTGAGGGAGGGCTGCACATCGTGGTGATAGCACTTGGTGGAGCAACACTGCCCACTCTATAGAAGTCCCTTTCCAGGTCGTGTCTCTGAGGACCTCAAGACCTCTTGTCAAGCTCAGCCTTTGAAAGGCAATCCTGCCTCACAGCAGCACCAATCTAGGGACCTTTAAGAGGTGGCCTCTGGGAACATCCAGAGCCAAAGGACTGTGAAGCCCATTAAGTCTGGGACTCTGGCTTTGTTCTCACCCACCAGATGAATCCTCAGGGCTGGATGGACACAGCAAGTTGTGTCTTCTGATGCCAGGGAGCTGCAGCAAGGGCTGCGAGGTGGAGTCCGTTGTTTTTATTTGTTTTGTTTCTAATTAATTATTTATTTTTATGTGTGTGTTTACCTGCATGCATGTACAGTGCCCATGGAAGCCAGAAGAGGGCATCAGATCCCTTGGAACTGGAGTTACAGATGGTTGTGAGGGGCTGTGTGGGTGCTGGGAATTGAACCCTTGTCCTCTAAAAGTGCAGCCAGTGCTCTTAACCACTGAGCCATCGTCTCACCTCTGACAGAGTCCATTTTTAGTGCAGACATGTGTTTGTGTTTATCGATACAGAGAAATTTGTAGTGTTTTTCTAAACAGATCACTCACCTTTTACCTGATTGTTTCAACCTTTGGGCTTGTGCTTAATAAGCTCTCTTCCCTCCCAGCTTATATAATTTTTCAGAGAAATCACTCTGAATGTTTTTGTGGTTTCATGTTGCATTGTTGAATCTTTAATCCATCCGAACAAGAAACAGGAATCTAACTTCATTTCATTTCAAGGGCTGGCCATTGCCCAGTTTTTCCTGCTTCGGTGCTGGGTCTGGAACCCAGGACCTCACAGGGGCTGGGCAAGCGCTCAACCACCGCTGCACCCCAAGCCCTAGCCCAAGTGGCTTATTGAAAAAAAGCCTAGGACTTCCTTAGCAGACTTGAAAGGTCATCTTTTCACGTGTTAATGTTTGTGCTTCAGGCTGACACACACATTTCCTCTTCTGTTCTTGTATCCATATCCGGAATTCAATGTTCAAAAGATTTTAGCTTTAATGTCTGATAAGATAACTCAGGATTAGTTTCCTTGCTGGAAAATGGGCGTCTCTCTACCCCAGGCCCCGTTTTTCTGTTTGCTAAGTAACCCTGAATTTTTTTTTCAGGTAAGAGTGGTGTGTGTTTCCTTGCCTAGTTTACTCCCAGGAACTTCTCATCTCTGGCTGAATCGTGAATGGGATCCTTTTTACCCCCAGTATATTTTGTTACAACTATTTTGGGGTGTTTGGCAAGCCACGGGGTTTGTGTGTTTATTTTGTAACTGGCCACCTTACTGAATGCACTCTTCGGCTGGAAGGGCTCATTTCCCTGCGGCTTTCCTTGAATGTCTTATTTCTGTGTCCTTTTGTGGCAGTGACTTTTTGCGGAGATGCTGGGATGTAGGGGGGAGGCTGACTGACCCTCTGCATTCCTGGTCCTCTCGCCACAGCCCGGGAAAGAGATACTTCACCCTCTGTGAGCATTCAGGGATCCATCTCCAAGCAAAATATTTTTTTGTGAAGGAGCTCGCTTTACGTCAGTTGGTATTTTGGGCAGGAGTTACAGAATGTACTTCATATCGAGTTGAAAACACACAGCGCTTAAACCAAGCCTTTCCAGTGAGCCCAGCCACAAGAGTGTTGCTTTTCTCACACCTTGGACACGTAGGAAAATGTGTGCTCAGGGAGATGGCCGGGTGCCCGTCTGGGGAAAGTGCCAAGCTGGGTGAATGCTACAGGCAGGGGCTCGGCTTGTTCTTGTTTGCTGGACTTTGAATAGCTGCTAAGAGTCCCTTCAGAGCCCAAGTCAGGGCAGCTGCCAGCCCTTCCATAGGGGACAGCACTCGGTGATGCCGATTCGGGGAGTTGTGTGGATCTGCCCATGGCATGTATGGGCAGCATGCTGTGTCTGGGGTATCTCACTTATGATCCTCGTAGCCCTGGGGCAAAGGTGTGGCTTTGGAAATTGCAGTGTTGCCCTGTTCAAAGTAGCCTCTTTAGGCTTCGGGGACAGAACTTGCATTTGGATTCAGAATAGACTCCCAAATCTCAGGGTCCCTTTACTTTCTTAATTGCACATTGATGAGGACCCGGATGAGATGATTTTCATTTCATTTTTATTGTCTGTTGGTTTTGATTTGTTTGCTGACTTTGTAACTCCAGGTGGCCTGGAACTAACTATGTAGACCACGCTGGCTTCTCACAGAGACTAGGCTGGCCTCCCACAGACCCATCTGCTTGTCTCTGCCTCCTGAGTGCTGGAATTAAACAGTGGGTGACATATTTTTAGTGTGAGTTACACTTGTCACTACTCAGTGTATTTGAAATTACAATAGGTCTGTGGCCTGCATTTAGATTAAACTTCAAGGTCACCAACGTCCTGTTCCTAGGTTAGCACACAGCACGTGTTGTTTTGAACAACTTTGTATGGGTGTCTTTAGGAAAACACACATTATCTGTAGGCAATTTGATTTTTATCAGTTTTGTTGAAGTTTCTGATTTCTTGCCAACAAGAAATTGGAATTGGATCCAGGGTGAGGAGCCTCCTTCCCTCCCGTGTCCCCTTAATTTTTTGTCTTCTCTTCTGCTCTGGTGCCTTGCATGGAGAAAGAATGACCACCTGGACTTCACCTCCCGGAGTCTACATTTGTTCAGAGGAGTAGTGGCGGCCCACGCTGCTTGTTTCTGTCACCTGTACAGAGGCAGCCCTGGTTATCCCGACTGTCCTGGTCTCCCTGTGTCCTCTACAGCCTGACCTTTGCCCCAGCTGCTGTGGGACTACCTTGGAGACAAGGAGCCTAGGTTTGCCTTCTGGAGTCCCCAAGTCTCAACCTGAGTTCACTCAGCCCTCAGGAGAGGATAACTTCAGCTGGTGGCAGGTGCCGCCTCCGGGGCAGGCTCAGGAGGTGGCCAGCGCCAGGCTGCTCTGTACACAGCTCGCCTGCTTCTTGCATTTCAGCCACTGGGGCCTGTGCCAGGGTGAACAGAATACACGGCCTAGAGCCGGAGGAGCCCTTCTTTCTTATTCTCCCTTAATAACTAACTCGGGCTTTGCCCCGCCCCCCCTTTCGGGGAATGTTATGAATGGAATGTACAAATTCCAGCCTGTGAGCTTCGGGGCCAGGAACGCAGGCCCTGGCGACCTCCCCACCCAAGGCTGCCCTTCAGCCCTTCAGCCTGGGATTGGAGAGCCGGTTGCAGCTCTTCTGGTCTGTAACAGACACTTGAGGGACTGACCGTGGGAGATTCAGGGGGCAGGCACCTGGCAGAGAGGTGAGCTAGGCCAGGAGCCCACATAGCATCAGCGCATGCCTGGGCCATAGACCATTTACAGAGGTGTCCCCAGCAGAGAACACAAGGGCACACAGAGCCTTGTAGCAATGTCTAGGGATACTGCAGGTGACACACACAGACACTCACAGACACACCAGCGCCAGGCTCTTCACAAACAGTTGCGTATGCCAGGGTCTGTATGCAGAGCAGTGCACTCACCTAGCAGAGAAACACACCATACACCCTCTGATGGTGCAGCGGGGTTCACACCTAGTACAGGCTGTGTACCCACATCACAGGGGTGTGTGTGTGTCCATGGCACAGTGGGCACCTACAGGAATTGCATTGTAGGAAACCCTCTCAAACACAGCTTGTATATCCTTAGAGGACTGGTGGATCCACAGAGGTCTAATGTCCTGGACCCAGAATGGCAGCCTTGGCCTCCCTGGGAAGATTGATGCCGATTCCTCTCTCTGGCACCGCAATGGGCGTCCAGCCTGTCCTCTCAGATCTGAGCATTTTACTGACGGTATGGGCTGGGAGAGCGCCTCAGAGAGTGTTGGTGGTGTGGCCACAGGCTCCTTCCTCAGGTCCTTCCTTGGCTTGTGTGTCTGTTTCACAGACCAGAAAAGTCTTTGCCTAGAGTAGGGGAGTGACAGCAGAGACCCTGGATCTGACCGGCAGGGCTGGTCTTCTCCACCCCGGCTCCTGGCTGAGGATGGCCGCTGGCCAGCCCCAGTGTCCATGCCAATTCAGCATCTCTACAGCATTCTCCCTGTGGACACTGTGTTCTCCCACAGGATATGGGGTAAACACAGGCCTCCTGGCCCCACGGGAGTCAGGGCATCCTGCCAGGCCTTTCATTCACTCACTCATCCATTCATTAATTCCTCTAGGAATTCTTTGCTGAGTGCCTCTTGATAGGTCAGATATTGCAGGTACAGCTGTCAGTCAAGACCCCGGTTCTTGCCCTCCACTGGCATCCAGCTCACAGATACCTGCATTTTGGCGTTGCAGTGATTTTAAAACTTTTTATTTCATATAACCATCCCGATGTTCATCTTTTTATTTCCTGCCTATGTTGGAGCTTGAACCACGGGCCTCCTATGTGCTGTGCTTACCTTCTCCCACCATACTGCACCCCCAGCCCCCCTCTTTTCTTCCTTTTTGAAAATGGGCTGGTATTTGAGTTTACACCTTCTCACTCCTCAGAGGTTCACATGGTTGAGGCCTCCTCCTCACAAGCTCTCCCCCTGGCCTCTGCCCCACCCCTCCCTAGCCTCTTCAGGATAGTTCAACCTTTTATGTGGGACGTTGGAAGTCAGAGGAGGTCCACCAGTTCCCTCCAGGAGCTTCCCCTACCCTCACCCCTCTTCCCTTGACACAGAGCTTCATGGTGACTGAAATGGAATGGGAGAAAGGCTGAGAGAGTGGATAGAAACTTCCTGGGCTCCTCACAAATGAGTACAGACGAATTCTCTCCGATGCTCAGCCTGAGACGCCCAGAGAAGCCACCTAGTCTCCATGCCCCTGGAGAGAGACCTGTTGCCAACTGCCCAGCAGGCTTCAAAGTTACAATAGAAGACAGCTCAGAGCCCCACAGCCCACAGAGCACGGAATGTGCACACTCCTCCCTGCTCAGACACCACCCTGAGGTCACCGGTGGCTTCCAGTTAACATTTGTCATCTGTCTCGTCGCTGCCTTAGGTCCAGCTCTCTGTTGGACCCAGGCACACTTCCTTCGGCCCTCAATCCATTCTTCATGGGGTCTTCCGGGTTACCAAGGACAGTTGTCTCTCGTTACCTGTCTCTGCATTTGTGTGTGTCTTTTCAGAAACAAGGTCATAGCATGTTAGGGCAAGTTCAGAGTGCTAAGTGGAGGGACCATAATGTGTTCTGAGAGAGGTGGGCACAGGTAAGCTGAGGCTGCTCTTAGACAGTAGGAACTCCCAGGAATTGTGGGAGAGGACCCAGCACATCCTCCGAAGTGCGTTGTGATCCAGGCCTTGTGGGATCTGTGAGAGTGTCAACCCATCCTTCTGTCTCCTCTCGGGCCTGTGTTCATGGGTTCTGTATCCACAGACTAAACAAAGCAGAGACTGAAAATATTCAGGGGAAATTGCAACTGATTTTAAAGTTGTCATTATCCTGTAACTAATCTAGCAAGTGTTTATACAGCATACACATTACCCAGAGATGACGTAACGTACGCAGGAAGACATACAAGCCCCAAGCAAACACCATACCACGTTTTCCGCAGGACCCAGCCTCTCCGCCCTGGGACCGTCCCCTGCACATACAGAAGTATGTCAGTTCAAAGTATCATTACCTCTACTTTTCCCCCACATTGTAGTGGAGGGGTGGGTGTTCACGCATGCCTTGATGCAAGTGCAGGGGTCAGAGGTCAGAAGTTGTTCTCTCCTCCCTTTATGTTGGTCTGTGGGATTGAACTCGGGTCATCAGGCTTGGTGGCAAGCACCTTCACTGGCAGAGCCATCTTGCCAGCTCTATTGCCTCTACTTTTGAGATGAAGGGATGCTGTACTGGAAGACAGGCTACCTGGGACATGTGCCCCCAAAGCACAAGTGAAGTCTCGGTTGATTGGCATGGGCCCTTCTCTCCTTGGGAGGAAGTTAAAACCCCAGGAAGAACTCCAGGCTCCCTCTAGCACCACCTTCTCTTCTGCCCAGCACTCAGGGGTAAGAGGGACACTTGAAGGTGACAGGTCCCTGCAACAGAACCCCAGGCCTCTAGCCCCATTTTGTCTAAGCCCCTCCTCCATGACAGAAGATCAACACTGAGCCTACCTTTTGCAGCCTCGTGCCCTAGGGAATGACGGGGCCTCTAAGAAGGAATAGCTTGCTGTGAGGTGAGTCATGTCCTTGCATCTCCAGCGTGTGAGATGGCCCGATTGCTGTACCCTCCTTTCCAAAGTCACTGCGTGGATCGTGTGAGCCTAGAGTCAAGGAGATGCAGTCTCGGCTTATTCCCATGCTCCCTGCCCCTGGAAGGTCCTCAGTGGGTCAGGACTCAAGCCAGCTCATCCAAGATAAGGAGAGGTAGAGAGAGAAAGCTGCATCACAGGTCCTCTTAGGACCCAGGGTGTGCTGGAAACAACCCCTGCGCGAATTCGAGTTTTCCCAGAACTGGCCAGGTCTGGAAGGTGATTGACAAGGACCTTCTCAGGAGAGGCAAGTTCTCCTACCAGTGTGTGGAGATGAAAGCTCCACTCTGCAGGATGGAGAGCACGGTCTTGACTGTGGGAGGAGACAGCGTGGGGGTGGGGAATAGTAAACTCCTGGTGGGGAGTTGGGGAAAGTCCACAGTAAGTAGTAAGGCGCGGCCAGGAGCATGGAGGTCTTCTCAGGGATCTCAGACTAGGGCATGTGGGGGAGAAACCGGTTTCTTCCCCTTCAAACCGTCTGCTAGGTTTCTGTTATTTCCTGGCGCTTACACCACTGAGGTTGAGTTTTGCTTGGAGTTTGGTAAAACTTTGACTTCTTCCAGATCAGGCCTGTGTGTGGTGCAAGACTGAACCAAGGCCTAGAGTGCTCAGCTGACCCGGGCACTGTCTCCCTGGCCACAGTTTGCATGAAATCCTGCCACTTATATGCCTAGTGACTTTGGATACTTCCCCACCCTCTCTGAGCCTCGGTTTCCCCCTCTGCAAAGCCGAGAGCATGTTAGTCACTTGTGTCTGCACTGTGGTGTAGAATGTCCCCACAGGCTCCCGAGTCCCCATGTGTGGTGCTCCTGGAATTGGGGCCTAGTGGAAGGATGTCTGTCAGTGAGAGTGTCATGGAGACTCCCACTGTGGTGTGAGTACAGGAGCCGCCACAGAGGGCTGCAATGCTGTGCCACCTCAGCACAGGCCCGGGACAGCACAGCTGTGGAAGCATGCACTGAAACCTCCCAATCCCAAAGCC